>JBAMJV010010681.1:10000-30000 GCA_037951105.1 Echinarachnius parma | reverse complement strand
CAAAATATAATACCACAATGTTTATGTTCATCGGATAGGGTGTCTTTTCCAATGAAAAACGATACCAAGAACAGTAATTTTGGTCAGGTCGTTTTTGTTTAAGGACGCTGTGAGTGAGACCATGTCAGGTGCCGATTTATGTCGATTTCGACCTAGTCAATGCCAGTTTAACCGCTCTCCTTGCCCGTAATACCATGTCCATTCTCTCGGCACACGGCTGAGTGCACACTAACAGTAGTGCGCAATGCTCGAACGCTATGAACGGCGGTTCGTGCGATTCATCAAGCGCTGGCTCAATACAAATTGACAAAAAAGAGAACCTGACATGGTGTCACTCACAGCGCCATAAAACAAAAACTACACGACCAAATTGACTGTTCTTGGTATCGTTGTTCATTTGAAAAGACACTCTATCCGATGGACATAATACATTTGTTACTATATTTTGGGAAGTGCCCCGTTCCGTTTTTTTTGGGCCACCCTGTATAGCGCCTTATGCAAATTTTCAGTCCCGTGCGCGAGGATCGACGCTCACCGCATTTCAGAAGACTTGGAGCGCGTATAGGCCTAACAAACTTCCTAGCATGGTAAATCGTTTATCATACCAAGGGCCCTTTTAGGATCTTGGATCTGCCTCCCGCTTTTATAGATAATTTTGACGCCTTCATGCAGGCTATACGTATAAAGGCGCATAGCTGCACTACGTAGTCCTATTAACACATTTTAACACCCATGATTAAGACAATGATAAAGACAATAATGACGATACTTCTACAGTGATATTTTAAACACCAATTTCAAAAATTTCAAAAAAATTGGGAGGGGGTGAACCCCCTCCCACACCCTCCCCCAAATAAATGTAGACAAGCATACGGCGTGAGAGTATTTGAGTCTGGTGTGTTTATGAGGGAAATGATTTCTTTAATTCAGTATTATCAAATTTCCTTCCAAGGTATGCACCAAATTGCATTATTTCAAGTAAAAATTTGCAAAAGCTCCCTACCGTGGGAGGGGGGACACCCCCATCCCACACCCCCCCCCCCCCCCCCCTCGGGCGCTACGCGCCCTCAGGCTTGGTCGCTCCGCTCCCTCGCAGCTGTGCCCCCCAATCACTTGACCCTCGCTACGCCACTGATGATGATGATGATGATGATGATGATGATGATGATGATGATGATGATGATGATGGTGATGGTGATAATGATGACGATGATGATGATGATGATGATGATTATGATAATGCCGATGGGGATTACGATGAAGGCAAACTAATTATGTTTGGATTTGTAAATAACTGTGCAAAATACTAGATATAGCTTGATAAGTAGAAACAAAAATAAATGAATGTTAAATTCTATACTTTCTGAATGAATCAATTTAATCCTCACTCGCGAAAGGGCCGCCTTCGGCGACCTTTCGCTTTGTGTGAGCGATATAAGGTGTTGAAAGGACGTACTTGAGAGTCGACACAATGGTGGATTGGAAAAACAAAACAAAAGAAGTTGGTGAATGTGATCCTAAACAGAATTATAGAACGTGTGCACATAATACATGTACAATGATAAATGTGTGAGAGTTTGATGTTAAAGTGTATTTTGAAGAGGTTGTTTGTCAGTCTATACTAAAAAGTAGCGCATTTACCCCCCCCCCCCCCCCCCCTCCCCCAAACAAAAGGGAGTAAAATATTGAAAATGTATCATGTATTTGTTTTGCATTTTGGTGTTTTTCTATTCACGAAACCGTATTAAGGGGAGGGCCAACATCGAAAAAGTGGCTTCCTTAAGGACTTAGGTTTCCAGATCTCCACAACAAGTTTAAACCAACTTTATTTGCAAGCATTCTTAATGAGACAAATTAATTCAGAGGTCTACCTCAAAAAAATTGTTGCGAACACCTCCAAATCCAAGATGGCGTCCAAAGAGGTAGCTGTTTTGACTTACTATAGACAATTGGCGAGATTTCCCAAACAACACCTGAAATAAGCATGATTTTGCATTCATATTAAAGACAATAACATTTCCTATAATCTGATACCAAACACAATGGGTTTCAGGATATGTAACACGTTCATTTTTAGCATCAAACTCAAATTTTAGGCCTTTCCCCCAAAAAAATATGAAATTATTGATTTACATAATTCAGCATATATCAATAATTGCACTGGGTGTTGAATTAATACTTTTCAGAAAACTGTCCAGTTATATCAGCAATACGCTGTGAAAATTTCAAGTGTTTACCATATCTGAACAAAAAGTTATAATAACTGGAAGTCAGCATTTGATATCGACAAATACAGCAAATTTGTACGATTTCGAACACTATACAGGGTGCCCCAATAAAATGTAATTCTTGTTTACGGACTTAATTTAAGAAATGCTCTTAAATAATGACATATTGTTTATCCCTTTTTTAGAAAAAACATCAGTTTTCTTCTTTTATGTCATAAATATGCCGCCATTGGTTTGCAATACACGAAAATAGAGTATCGGAAATGTCACTGCAATAATAAATCCATCATGCAAAGTGCACTATTTAGTGCAATATTCAGATGGGAGGCGCTCGTCCTTTACAGTCGGATCGACCATATCTGGATAATTATGTTTATAACATGATTATTATTCGGAATACCACAGTTAGCTAGACTTTTTGAGGGTTCGATGAAGACTTTGAATAGGCTATTATGTTTATCGTAGAATAACTTTTTGTACCACCGTGTACATTTGTAACCATAGTAACAACAACAATAGAAATACAATAAATCATATATCTGGCTAGTACAAGCCGCATTATACACACTAATTTTCGCGTGAACATGGAGGAAAGCAAATCACATGTGAAATAACACCCTTCACCTGCTATTTTTAAGTTTTTAAAATGAATATTGGTTGATTTGGTATATGTTTGTCCATAATCGGCTGTTGTTACCATGGTTACACGAGTACAGTGTAGTGCACAAAAAACTAACATTCGGCTTGCTGAGGCTTTTCGGTGTTGTACATATTAGTTTAGCAATTGAGTTTGTTTTGTTTTAATACTGAGTCAGATAATTTGTATAGACCTGTATTGTCTCCAGTTACATGTAATAAGATATGAAGGGTATGAAGGGTGCATACCTTGCGATCAAGATGGTGTTCGAATCTAGATACGCTCTGCACATATTACAGTATGTCCCGCATATTGTGTAATTCAGTAAGACACTTATTCAAGATAATGAACATGATCTTGACAATGTTTTAAACACATCATGGACACCCAATATGATTCGAATTCGCAATATGCATGGCATGCGCGTCAGTATGCAGCTGACTGGAATGCTCCATGTGGAGTGGAATTAAGTTCATTTTTAGCGCTTGGTTTATGATAAATGCAGTAAAACAAATACAAGACAGACACGACACGAGGGGACACGACATCTAGACGGACTACATAATGATGGTGGAATATTCATCATATTACAAGAAATGGTGTTTGTTTTTATTTGTTCATAAATGGAATTGAAGGTGTCCCGAGATTGACGCAATCATTTTGAAATACAAATCCTATAATTAAGATTACACATTTTTGAGACACCCTGTATAGCATAAGAATTCATGCAAAACTACCCGTTTTGTCGATATCAATGCTGACTTCCAAGAACTATAACTTTTTGTTCAGATACGGTACATACTTGAAATTTTCAGAGAGTATAGTTGATATAATTGGACAGTTTTCTGAAAAGTATTAATTCAACTGCTAATACAATATTGAATTATGCGTAATTATGTAATTCAATAATTTCATATTTTTGGGGGAAAATGCCTAAATTTTGAGTTTGGGGCTAAAAATGACCGTGTTACACATCCTGAACTCCACGGTGTTTGGTTTCAGATTATAGGAAATGTTATTGCCTTTAATATGACTGCAGAATAAAGTTGATATGAGGTGTCGTTTGGGAAATCTCGCCAATTATCTATAACAATGCAAAACGGCTGCTTTTTTGGACGCCATCTTGGATTTGGAGGTGTTCGCAACAAATTTTTTGAGGTAGACCTCTGAATTATGTTGTCTCATTACAAATACTTGCAATTAAAATCGGTTTAAACTTGTTGTGGAGATCTGGCAACCTAAAGTCACTTTTTACGACTTTGGCCCTCCCCTTATATGCGTATGCATGAATTCGTTTGCACTTATTCGGAATTTGAAAGACCGATACCAACGATTACGCGGCAATGCGTGAATTTGAATGACCATTAATGAATTCGATTGAAAAAAGTGTAAAATTGTGCGGGAAAACCTATAGTATTATAAACATTATGTATACTATTTATACTATTTACTGCGAACAAGTGCATGCAAACAGGAAGTTTGTGTGTGAAATACTGGCAAAATTAGTGATATAATTTTCAAGAAATTATGGCATTTGATTTAGTAAAAACATGATTTTTGTAGACAAACTGTGGAAAGTCTACATTTATGTTTCTTTGAAATAAATTATGGTAAATTGAAAATTCATACTTGATTTAGTTCCTATTGAGTGGAAGTTCAAGGGGAGATTTTTTCTTCTCGGCACTGAATATATAGGAAAAGTGTGTTATTTATCTATGCTAGGAATGAACTTTTCTTGCCATGTGTCCCAGTCTGGAAAAGTTTATTATCAAAGTCTAGCGGCCTGAAACCTGAATCTGGTGTCCCAAAACAAAGAATAAGCAAATAACCATCGACTGGGAGGGTGATGGCAAAACTATACGTGCCGAGGTGATCTGCGAAGGTACTAATTGTCACGGAGTGACTTCGTTTTTAGAAATAGGCATCCACACTTGACACATACAATTCATTCATGTGTGACTGCTTCCTTTTATGTAATGTGTGAGCATGTGTTTTAGGCTATATGGCCCCGGATTTGTATATATTTAGTGTGCACACAAGCACACTCTTAAGGGTTATTGTATATGGTTTAGCTTTAGATGGACCCAGGGATATCCCTGATGGAACAATAGTGAGTGTGTTCATGCTAAGTTAGAACTGTATAGCTATAGTGTGCACAGACGCTGAATGTATATTGTTTATTGTACACATGATTGAAGTTGAGCTGGAATAAAAGGGAAAGTTGTTCATTCAAAGTGATAGATGAATAGCTTTGGTATGTATGCCTAGTACCTATCCAGGGTAGTGAATAAGAGTGGTACTGGTTTAGACCAGCTTGGCGTGATTGGAATGGGCACCTCCCGTAATATGCATTTAGTATGATTTTGGCGGGAACATCTTTTTGTTAACGTGCGCTGGATGTCGATGTGGTGATAATATTGCATACGAGACAGATAACCATTAGACATTGAGAGAGAAAGACGTGCTTGTCAGAGTGTGGTCATGGATACACCAGGGACTAGCCCGATTTTGTGCTAGAGCTGGGAAGTTATATTTTACAGGCATTCCACCTTATGCCGGAAAGCTCCCAAGAACCACCATGGGGTCATTCCATGTCAAATCACCCAAAAAAGTGGAAATTTTCATCACACCCCCTTCGAATTTGCTAATATTTGGTATGTATGATATTTCAACCTTTCAAAGCACAAATATCTCAGTTTTAGCCCGATCCGCAAAACGGTTTTGGCGCTACGGTTGATTCTTATGGGGGAGTTTTGTCAGAAATGGGCGTTGGCACCATTTTTCAAATGGCCGTTGTCCATTAACCGTTGGGTCAAATTATTTTGTAATGGTGGTATTGGACTGGTGATGTAATATGCAATTCATATATGCCATTATTTGTCATGTATGAGCGAGTTTAGATACGATAACCTTTGACCTTAGACCTTCCGTTTTACCTCGTGGATCAAATAATTTTGAGAATTTTTTTCTGGCTTAAATCTTTGTTTGATATAATTTCTACAACATATGAAAGAATTGGAGATATATTATTTCTTGTTTTTTCTACAGCCTTGTTTTAAGCTTAAAAATGTTATGTAATACTGAATTATTTTAGATCTGCACCCATGTCCAAGAATTCTATGGGTGTATTATGTATGAAAAAGACCAATTCAAAGTCATGATTAGAGCCTGTTCATACCCTATGGCTTACCACAATTAAATAGACCTGCTAATCCCCATACAATGCCATATTTTTTTAACCAGACAAGGGCCCTGTTGCAGAAAGAGATTAAATCAATTGTGAGTTGGATCAAATGTTCTAAATGCACAAATATGATTGGTTGAAATGCATAAAATGTCTCTCTCTACAATCTGTATAGATCATTTCTTAAATACAATCTTTCAAGTTCAAGTTCAAAATGCAAACTTGTACATCATTCATGAAAGCAAATATCTATAGGTATCTTTTTTCAATGAATTTCTATGCAACATAAATGTATGCAATGGTTATGTGATTGTTTGTTTGTGAAATTTCAAAATGCACTGTTTAATATTTGCAACTAATGCATACTAACCACAGGTATCATTACAGATACAAGTGAGTGAAATATCAATAAACAGCATTGTTTCACAAACCAGAAATAAAGCATTGAGCCATATAATTATGTGCTGTTTCACAAAAATGGACAGGCATGCACAAGTTTTTGTGACTTGAAATTGGGTCGTTTTGTCTTTAATCTGTGCTTATTCAGCCATGAAGATATGAATATTTCTGATGTTCACACATAATGTGCAAAAGAACTGTAAAAATATTGTGGCAAGATGACATCTTGAAACAATTATTTGTTATGAAATTATGAGCAGTTGTCTAGGGGTAGTTGCTTTTTGTGTTCGGTTTAGTTGGAAAGAATCAGGTTTGAATTTGTACAGATTATAAATCATGTAACCATAGCATAAATTTATGTTGCATATAAACATGAAATTCATTGAAAAAAGATACCTGTAGATATACATGCTTTCATGAATGATGTACAAGTTTTCAGTTTAAACTTGAACTTGAAAGATTGTGTTCAAGAAAAGATCTACAGATCTACAGATCGCAGAGAGAGACATTTTCTGCATTTCAACCAATCAGATTTGTGCATTTAGAACATTTGGTCTGACTCACAATTGATTTAATCTCATAGGCTTTTGTGAAAGAGGGGAATATGGGAAATATTCCCCTATTTCACCTGTTGGCACTTGAAACGAGCGGAATATGATTTTGTAAAACCACAGCTCAGATGTCTGATATGGGTAATAATAAATATTATATCTTTGGTTGCCTATTCAGGCCAGTGTCAAAATAAGTAGCAATTAAATTTGGTAGCCTAAATGACTGCTTATTTCAAGCTCCTGGTAGAGCTATATAAGTGTTATTTCTATAATTACCCCATTACATAAATAGCAAAATGTGTGTGAACTGTTTAATTTTAAAAATCCATTTCATCAAACATCACCTCTATTTTTTCCATCTGATCTTCTTTCTAACAGACTAAGATACTGGAGAACAAATGGCTCTACCACCTGCTTTGGCTGTTCGTTTGAAGAAAAGGGGAATTCTGAAGGTTGATCATTCAGCCAACATTGAAAATGGTAAGTAACACACCCTTAACCTGCTCAGGACTAGTTGATTTTGCCATAACATGTATTCTCCATAGACCTTAACCCAAGTACATGTATTTTGAAGGCCAGTCCGGATGGATGAACAAGTTAAATGATGTCTGGAAGTCCTAAAAAATCGAAGCTAGGGAAAGTGGTTTAATTTGCATTATAAAGATAATTAGCTAATTTTAATATTTCTGTAATGTTGTCAGGGGTCATTTTCTATCTAGGAATAGTACAATATTGATTTAAAAAAAAAATATTCTAGGGTAATTTAGGGCAAGGAATTCATTAACGGTGCTCATTTGCATGTGCCGTATAGGGAACGCCCTAAAAACCAAGATGGCTGCCCCTAATTTGCATATTTCTGAATATTATTGGTTTTCAGTGGTTACAGCCTCTAATAAGCAATAATTCCAGATTGTTATTTTTTATTCATGTTCTAAATATGTAGTGAAGATATTTCAGATTAGTTGCCTCCTTGGCAACCTCTAGCAATGCATATAATGTGCACAATTGGGTTATTTACCTAATTTGCATATTCCCCCAAATAGACCGCTTCTGTAATGTATGCAAATAATATGCGTATGACGTCAGACTCCCCGTTGGCAAGCTTAACAATAGTAACTAGGTCCGGCAAGCTCCGGCAAACTCCGGCAAACTTAGCTTGCCGGACCTAGTTACTATTGTTAAGCTTGCCAACGGGGAGTATTACGTCATACGCATAATATTTGCATACATTACAGAAGCGGTCTATTGAGTATATTGGGAGCCCGGAAAGTAAAAATGACAAGTTATACCACTTTTCCAAGGTTTTTGGGGGCAACAAGTCCATTTTTAATACGTATTTCCACATAGCACCATGGCAACCTTCTTAAATCCAAAATGGCTGCTCCCCAAATTGACTCTCAATTATTGGAATTAGCAATTAGAATACTTAGTTAAATTTCAATGTAGTTGGTTGCTAACAGTTGAAAATTATACTCTCATAACATAAATGATGTTAAAGTGGCAAATAGAATTATCTCCTTTAAAATGCCAAAGGCGGCCATCTTGGATTTATGTGGGTTGCCAAGGTGAAACGTCGAATTTGGTATCATAAATGGATTTCCTGCACCCCAAAACCTTGGAAATTTCTCGTATTTTTTACCTTCTGGGTTTACACTATCCACGATTTGATCTGATTTCTTGGAATATGCAAATTGTGAAAATACTCGAATTATGCTAATTATATGCATTGCTAGAGGTTGCCAAGGCGGCAGCCAAGCTGAAGTATCTTTAATACACATTTAGAACATGATTGAAGAAAAAAACTGTAATTATTGCTTATTATAGGCTGTATCCACTGAAAACCAATAATATTCATAAATATGCAAATTAGGAGCAGCCATCTTGGATTTCCGGGTTTTGCCCATATGGCACTTGCAAACGAGCACCGGAAATTGATTCCTTGCCCCAACATACCTTAGAATATTTGTTTTAAATACTAGTGTACTATTCCTAGATAGAAAATGACCCCTGACCTCAAAATTCACAATTATGCAAATTAGCTCATTACTTATAATGTAAATTAAACCACTTTCCCCAGCTTCGATTTCTTAGGACTTTTAGTATGTTGTTCAGGGGAGTTTCCTGAACAAAATTTCGAAGAAAAATTCCATGTTGCAATTTTGCCGAGGTTACCCCATAATATTTGCTAGATTGACTGGACTATTCCATGGTGGTGTCAATATACAGTTGGCTTGCGGTTGCACAATTTAAGGGGCCCAGTGAGGTATTATTTGACATTTTTGCACACTTTTACTATATCGGGAATATAAGCTACCCCCTACAAACCATACCTTTCTGGGAAGCTTGGAATATGGGAAATCCAAAAAAATACTAAATTAAAAACAATTAGACCTAAAATAAAAGTTTAAAAAGCAATAGTATAGAGACAAATATTTTTTTTTGACTTTTAGCAAGTCCACATTCAGATTGCATCTCCTCTGAGGTATAGCAGCGTGTACATTCTACATTTTAAAGAGATATTATGATGCTATACAAATAAACATGTTTTTTTTTTATTATTCAGCTGTCTTCATTGTCAAAAGGCAATTTTGCAAAAAATAAGAAGTGTACATAATTTTACATAATTAAATGTACATATTTTGGTTTAAAATAGGGTTACCTCTAAAAGCTATCATTAATCTGTTCATCTACAAACAAAGAATAGTTCCTCCAAATTTCATTGAATTTGAGTAATTGTTTTATACTTTTCAAGGTTTCGGCAAATGAGCTTGAAAAGTCATATTCAATATTGATCTTTGTTAGATGAATGAGACATTGATAAAAATAGGAAAATAGCGGGATAAATAGCAGTAGTTGGTTCAATAGAAGTTTAGGACATGTTAATCACATGTAAACTGCCATGGTCAATTTCTACATGACAATAGATGTTGTTACTGCACTCGAAAAAAGAGGAAGACAAATTGGATGGTAAACATTTTGATTTGGGACCAAAATTTTGTTTGGACTATATCAGAAAAGTAGAATAAAAAATCTCCAATCTAAGCTGGAAAATAATCACTTCCCGCCCCCCAAATGTACAACATTGATAACAAAATCCTTAATTTGTCCATTTGATAGTTACCCCCTACCCCACAAGTATGTATTTTCTTAAAGCTTAGAATCCATGGATCATTTTAAAGCTCCACAGACAAGAAAACTGCCTCAAAATTGTGTTTTATTGTATCTCGGGTAGATTTTCATGAATATTACTAATAAAAACATATTTGCCTCGTGGGAAAACCCGGTAAGATAACAAAATCAACTTGTAAATTCACAAGAAAAATGACGTCATCTTTGTGACATCACATGTAGACAATCGCAGTTTAGCTCGGTCATAGACGTACACGCTGAGTGCAATACTCGCGTTGACAGAGATATTATTTCGATTTGTTTCAATATTTGCAAACATTTGTTTAAGTTTATATCATGGACGATATACACTCAGATGTGTTGCTGCATCCTGCTACAATTCATTTCTTAGGCATTTTCAGTTAAGCCTTAATTTACAAGCAAAAACGAGTTTGTTTTACTAGCAAGTCATAGGCTCTGAATGTAAACCATGCACGTTTCTCCGTGTTGCGGTCTTCTTGTGATGTCACGACCCGGGTGGCACGTGCGCACATTCGCGCTCCGCTATGAATAACTTTTTTAGGAGCATGGAACGCCGATGCGAAAAAAAAGCAAAAAAGTTGCATGAAATTTACCTTTTTTGCCCAACTTAAGGATTTCTTTGAAAAAGGCACATATGTAAAGCTATAAACCTGAATCAAAGCCGGGATTTCACTATACCTTTAAGATACACATCTCAATTTTGATGTGAATAAAATTCAATACCCAACTAGGCCCCTCAAGAAGGGAGGATTGGTGAGTCCTGGAAAGGACTGTTTGTATTCTTTCTTGAGCTTGTAGTTCTAATAAGGACTACAGCGCTGGTATAGTTATTGTAATGAGACGATGGGTGGTAGATACAGTCGACCTGTTAGAAACGTCAACACTTTGGTTTCAAAGCAGATATCCAGGGGCATGAATTAGCAGTGGTTTTGGAAAGTCATGAACATTCTGTGATTTGTAATGTCTCAAGTTGCTGGAATTGCCCATATATGTCATATTAGTATTATTCTTGTATTGATTTGTTGGTTTCTCAGATCCGCAGGAAGAGATCTTAGCAGCAGATTACTCTGGGGACGTCCAGCCTGATCGATCTCAGCAAAGAGCAGATCATCATTGACAATGACCACCTCCCTCATGGATGGTGGAAGGTCAAAGATCCTCCAAGGTAAGTAGAATTTTCCTAACAAAATTGTGCTTAAAGGGATCTAGTAACTTTGTTGACATTTGCAAAAAGTGAAACAAAAGGGAACAAACAAAAACAAAGCCTGTCTGACGCTTGTATTGCTAACACAAATACAACAAGGTATGAGAGAACTGCTTGAGTTCCAAGTAAGTTTTAGGGATTTGGACAATATTACTAGATCCCTTTAAATCTAAGAAAGACAACCATATTTTTCTCAGCAGAAGACCGTTCAGTGTATTTTCATGTTCAGGTTGATGTTGACTTAAGCAGGAATTCTTTCAGTTGATATTGTACTTCAGAAACTAACAACTAGTGTTCATTTATTTTATACAGTGATTACAAATTAATATTTACAGTTTAAGTTACTAAATTCTTAATCCATTTTTGTCCATCGTCACTTCAGTACTAATGGTGAGCATGATGTGAATATATGTTTGTGTATTGTGTTCTTGTTTGCAGTGGCTTTGTGTACTTCTGGGATTCCAACACAGACATGGTGAGCTATGTGACGAGTGCTGGGGTGTTGCATGAAGAGTTCCATTCAATTGCAAAGTTTATTATCGCAAGTCAGAAAATTAAAATGTGCCTAAATGCACAAATCTGATTGGTTCAAATGCACATATTTTCTTACGATTAATTACAACTTCATAATTGATTGAAACTCTTTCTGGGATGGTACCCAGCTCTGGCAAGTCTAGTCTAGGTTCTATACTCTGTTTGCACCGGGTTACGCGATATACATGTATGGGGGAAAGGTGTAAAAACAGAGTATAGAACCTAGACTATGGCAAGTCAGGCTCTTGATGGCAACTTATGTTTTGAAGGAAAGGGGCTGCTAAGTAAAAAAAAAATATGTTCATCATATTTAACCCTAAAAAGACCTTCAACAGACTAGGGTGGGAGTGGAGGGGGGGGGGGGGGGGGCTCAAATTAAGCCCCCACCCCCTGAGATCTCGGCTATTTATGTGCCCTACAGCTCAGCCAAAACCACCAGGGATGGAAACCGCTATTGAGGTACATTGTACTACTATACACACGGTGTCACACCACTCACAATCTATTTATGGACTGTTTTCTTTTTAAAATCAAACCTTATATATGCTGTCAGTCATACTCAACTTGCTGGTGACACGCAAAGTAATTTTAATTAGTTGAATACGTTTGATATGAAATGTGTAAACTAAATCTGTTAGCTACTTATTTTGAATTGATGAATGGCTCATCCATCCAAGTAATGTTTTTGCATAGACCACAAAGTTACCAAGTCCGTTCTTAGTACTTTTTAGTAAGTGCACTTTTTGTGCTGGTATTTAGTTTGTTGTTGCTTTTACCCATAACACAAACGTTGTGTACGGCACAGACAGCAACTAGCCTGTTCTTGTCTTGCCTCTCTTTTCTATGTGAGAAGCTAGACTGATCTGGATGATAAAGCTTTACTTTCATTGCCCACAATACATCGTTAATGTTGCTTTATCATCTAATATTTGCTTTTGTCTCTTTGCTCAGCTTTTTTTTCATATCCATTGAGAATTTGAGCCTATTACAAATGTGTGTAATCAAAATAATGGTTCCAACATGTTTGTAAAGTGTTTACATGCAGAAACGTACATGTATAACTTGGTGTGTAACTTTGTGATATACGTAGCCTATTGTAAAATATGTGCATTTCACCTTTCAGATGCCAGACTGAGACATGTAAAAATGAATCCACTTCATCACTGACAAAGGCTGTAGATGACAGCCAACACATTTTGAGATTATATTTGTATTGTGATCAGAGGTTTAAAAATGGTTCTTCTGAAATACATTTAAGTTTCATTCCTTTCACTAAAATGTGCATTTGTGTTTGTTTTGTTTGTTGTTCCCAGAATATGCCGATTGGTCGTCAGATCCCCTCTGACATTCCCCTGCCAGCTCTCAAGATGCCCCCGCGTCGCTCTGGGGGTGAAAGGTCAAGGAGAGACAGAGGTAAATACATGTACCATTAACCGGTTCAGGACTGATTGATTTTGCTATAACGTGTATTCTCCATAGATCCCAGCCCGAGTATTTTGGGCACCTGAATGGGTTAACTGATAAAACAAAATCTTTAGGATATAGCAATGTTGCAAACAAACAGTCAAACTTGTTGTAGCTTCCACTAGTCTATAGTAAGTGATCCACTGCTGAGATAACAATATTATAGAACCTGTTTCCCTTTGGTTGTCGCTATACATGTATACAGGTTTGGCTGTACAGTGGATGCTTATTTAGTCAAGCTCATTCGGAATATACCATGGTTGCAAAAACAATGGTATATAATGACATTTTCTGTTTGGGATTACAGGTTTTTGTCGAGCCCACCGTAGGAATTGAAGACTAAGGGATCCAAATCCGTCTGTCCGTCTTTCCGTCCGTCCGTGACGCTTACACACATTTAAATAACTTTCCAACCCTGCAATTGTTTGTAACTAAACTTGATTGGTAGATGCCCTACATTGGCCTCCATGATATTCTGGGGTCAAAAGGTCACACTAGTAGGTCAAAGGTCAAATGAGGGTCAATGTGAAGTTTTACCTGCCAGAGTCTATTAGGGTTGATAGCTTTCCAACCCTGTATCTGTTTGTAACCAAACTTGATTGGTAGATGCCCTACATTGGCCTCCATAATATTCTGGGGTCAAACATCACATAAGTAGATCGAAGGTCAAATGAGGGTCAATGTGAAATTTTACCTGCAGGAGTCTATTATGTTTGATAACTTTCCAACCCTGCATCCGATTGTAACCAAATTTGATTGGTAGGACTGGTGCCCTATATTGGCCTCAATGATATTCTGGGTTCAAAGGTCACATAAGTAGGTCAAAGGTCAAATGAGGTCAAGTGCAAGCTTTATGGGCGAGACACTTTACGGCTATCGCCTTGTTTTTAATGTGTTAATGTTAATTGTTTCAAGTTGTTTCAAGTGTACTTGAAGTGTACTTTAGGAAGAGGGCTGTCTGTGGTACCAAACATGACACAGAGTTAAATTAAAATAGGACATAATTGTGATAAACTAAATGAAGGCACACAAAACAAAATGCACAGCCTTTATCTTGATTCATATGCATACTATCGCATGAAGAGGTTTTCCTTTTTTTTTATTTGTTATTAAAGATCAAGTTTCTTTAGGGAAGGTGAAAAATATGATTTGCAAAGAGCTTTTGTGTTCAGTATAAAATTCAAACTAGCCCCGAAATTATTGTTGCAGCTAATTTACATGTCATGTAAATGTTTTGTTACATTGTGTTATGATGATATTTATTGCAATGCTTGATGCTTCTTAGCTATGTGAAATTGTGAACCCCAAACAATTTGGCATTCTTAGATGAATACATTATGAATGTTGTTTGTTGTCAGATAAAGTGTCGAGGAGAAGACAGAAGGATGAGCTAGACCCTATGGACCCAGCAGCTTACTCAGAAGCACCAAGGTAAACAACATTTCGCAATAATTCTTTCTTTTGATTAAACAAAGTCGCCTCTCTCGTTGTCATCATACAACAGTTGTACTACATATTTTGGGAGAGATATAGCCTATTGGAGTGCTGGGAATGTTATTGAAAATATTTTGTTGGCAAGCTTGTGTGAGAAAAATAAAGGCTGGCAATTCTACCATTCATAGATACTCCTGTATTGGTACCTCTTGAGAAGTTGTTCTTGAATGTTCAATGGGAAAGTACCTTTCATTTATCTCTCTTTTCTCTTTTTTTAAATAATGAGTCCTATTTGCCTCAAATTGCCAAAATGTTTGTATAATTTGTATTCATTAAATTTTAACTAAGAAAAAATGTTTGTCAGCATCAAATAAAAAAGAGTTTTGGAGGTGTCCTAATCTTAGTCGTAAACAAATTGTACAAATTCAAAATGTTAAGTTCTGTGTATCTTTCATTGCAGCATCCTCCCCAATGTCCTACCTCACTACAAGGAACATTGTCAAACTACCTCAGTCTTGTCTCCCTTACTCTGTCTGTCACTAAACAGACCTATGTGTATTTCATGTGCAGTTCGTAACTGCTCTTATTTTAGCCTGTCCGTCGTTATTATTCCCAGCAAAAATGCTATATTGTTTTTTGATCTTGCAATAACAAAGTGTGCACTTGTTCCTTACAGAGGTTCATGGAGCAGCGGTCTGCCAAACCAAGGTGAGGCCAAGACAGGAGTGGACGTGACCGCTAAAGGACCCCTGTTCCAGATGAGGCCCTACCCCTGTCCTGGTGAAATCATGAGAGCTAACAAGGGTGCGCCTCCACCTGATACATGAATGGTTCAACAGGAACCATCGCAGAGACACTTGGACAATACTTGAGACATTAGAGCATTGTGCTTGAACGGGAACCATCGCAGAGACCCTTGGACAATACTTGAGACATTAGAGCATTGTGCTTGAAGAGGAACCATCGTAGAGAAAATTGGACAAGTACTTGAGACATTGGATCATTGTGGTTGAACAGGAACCACTGTAGAGACTAGAGACACTTGGATACTCGGACATGAAAGCATTGTAGGTATCTCTAGAGACATTTGATGCGAACACTGACGGTCCATCATTTCTGATGAAGCCTTTCAGGGGGGCTATTGTACTGAGAGCAAAACAGTAGGAAGTGGAATGATACATGAATGATTCAACATGAACAGTTGCAGAGGCACTTGGAAAATACTTGTTGAGACATTAGAGTACTTGGACATGAAAGCATTGTATCTTTTTATAGATACATTTGATGTGAAGAAAGAAGCTGATATGAGCACTATGGTCCCCCAATTCATGGTGAAGTATACACCAGTCATGAGGCTATACTGGAACCTATAACAAGCGGAATGTGCCAGCATATTATATAGAAATGCTTTAACGTATACTTGCATAATCTTTGAGACCAGTATTGCAATCTATAAGTAAGGAGCTGATCTATTTTGGATGATGTGGCTAAGAAGTAAGCACAAGATTGTTTTGTTGGTAACTTATTAGGTTCGGCTAAGGCTTACCCAGCCAACCTTAGTTGGGGATTATGAAAACTGTGTTGCTCACTGAACTGTATACATTGAAATTCAGTTAGCAAGGAACTAAGCTAGCAGGGTTTCATGAATATAGGGCCAGATCTGTTGTTCTCAATATGAAGCAATGCCCCTGGGCCCAGATCAAGGGTTCAGTCCCGGGTCCCAAATCTGAACATGACTCATTAAGAGACATTTCATTCAAATGAAGGCATTAAATAGTCTGGTTCACTTACATATTCTTGTTGTATATTATAAACAAATCCTATCAAACTGATTTTGGCAACTGGCAAGCTTGCCAAAGGTTACCTGGGCTAGCAACAACAAATGCCAGGTGAATTCTAAGTACTGCATTGTAGTTATTAGATTTGGTGCAATTGGATAACTTTGTTATGAGGTCACCATGCAAGGCATTTGCATAGAATGTATACGTTAGTGATCAAGTTTAGGGAAGCCAAATGATAATAAATTATGATATACTCGATTTATATAGCGCCTAATATGATTGATAATCATATTAACCCTATGAATGTACGAGTCAAATGGTTTATAGATCATAAAACATTACTTCAGGCATGAAGCTGGGCTGAGAGCTGACATGATCAGTGGACAGCATGAACATGATCACAAACTGATGGAAAGCAAAGCACATGTGCTGTATATACACTACTCACAAAAAGTAAGTACCTAACATTTTTCACCGATTTTGATCATTCAAATGGTAATGGATGCACAATTTTCGTACGCACAATGTGAGTGATAAATAGTTGCCATAGTATTTTTTTTTCAAAAAAATGAATTTTCTAAAACAAAGTGCTAACAAAAAGTTGAACTTTCAGTTTCATGTGGCATAGTGGGTACATTTTGTATTTGAGTAAGCATCTTTATTGAATATGACCCGAAACACAAATATATTTATTATTAACCCAGTACTACTGCTGCATTGTTCTTAGTGACACCATTTTTCAAAAGCATGCATGTTTCTAAAGCAATAGGCCTTTCAATATGAAATTGTTGGGGATTAGAATGGCCGAAGTCGTGTCCTGTTTTCATATTTATTGGAGTTGGCCTAATTCACAAATATGTTATGTAATTCATTACTACTGCTGCATTGTTCACAGTGGAACCATTTTTCTAAAGCTTACTTGTATACAAAATGTACCCACTATGCCATATAAAACTGAAAGTGCAACTTTCTTTTTTTGCACTTTGTTTTAGTAAATTAATTTGTTGATGACAAAAACTTAATACTATGGCAACCATTTACCGCATTTACCGCATTATCGCATTGTGCGTAAGAAAATTGCGCATCCATTACCGTTTGAATGATCAAAATCGGTGAAATACCTTTTGAGATATATGGAAAAATGCTAGGGGGTACTTACTTTTTGTGAGTAGTGTATATATGCAGCATGTGGCTGTAATTATGGGCACTCTTAACTATCTCGATTAACAGTCCTTAAGCCAGACAGGTAAAAAATTATTAATCAAGGATCATATATATGTGAGTACAGCTACATGTACTACTTGCCTTAAAACATACTCTTGTGTGTACTAAAAAATACCATTACTCTTACTTGATCCCAGCTGATAATGAACATGTGGACAAATATTTGGACAAAATTGCTCAACAATGTAACATTTCATTATGGACTAATCAAGTCCATAAATATTCATGTATTATGCTAATATTCAGTTGTTTTGCATCTTGTCTTGATCATTGAACTGAGTGATTTCATCAACATTTCAGAATATGCGCAACAGTCCTGACAGGAAAACGGCATAAACACATCCTTTCACACACATATGCAATGCACTAATTCAGTAAAGTGACTATCACAAGTAAAAATACATTACAAAGATCCCTTAAACATATTCGCTGCTACACATAAGAGCCCTTAACCATACTCGCAATGTAAAACTATTTTATATTCATGTAAGAGCCCTTAACCATACTCTCAATTTAAAACTATTTTATATTCGATGCTAACCACTCTCAATGTAAAACTATTTTATATTCGCTGCTACACATAAGAGCCCTTAACCATACTCGCAATGTAAAACTATTTTATATTCGATGCTACATATTCGCTGCTACACATTAGATCCCTTAACCATACTCTCAATGTAAAACTATTTTATATTCGCTGCTACACAATAGATCCCTTAACCATACTCTCAATGTAAAACTATTTTATATTCGATGCTACACATACATGTAAGAGCCCTTAACCATACTCTCAATTTAAAACTATTTTATAATCGATGCTACACATACCTGTAAGAACCCTTAACCACTCTCAATGTAAAACTATTTTATATTCGCTGCTACACATATGAGCCCTTAACCATACTCGCAATGTAAAACTATTTTATATTCGTTGCTACACATACATGTAACAGCCCTTAACCATACTCTCAATGTAAAACTATTTTATATTCGATGCTACACATGTAAGAACCCTCCTTAACCACTCTCAATGTAAAACTATTTTATATTCGCTGCTACACCCTTAACCATACTCGCAATGTAAAACTATTTTATATTCGCTGCTACACATTAGATCCCTTAACCATACTCTCAATGTAAAACTATTTTATATTCACTGCTACACAATAGATCCCTTAACCATACTCTCAATGTAAAACTATTTTATATTCGCTGCTACACAAGAGCCCTTAACCATACTCTCAATATAAAACTATTTTATATTTGCTGCTACACATAAGAAGCCTTAACCATACTCTAAATGTAAAACTATTTTATTTTCGCTGCTACATATACTCTCGATGTAAAACTATTTTATATTCGATGCTACACATACATGTAAGAGCCCTTAACCATACTCTCAATATAAAACTATTTTATATTTGCTGCTACACATAAGAAGCCTTAACCATACTCTCAATGTAAAACTATTTTATATTCGATGCTACACATACCTGTAAGAACCCTCCTTAACCACTCTCAATGTAAAACTATTTTATATTCGCTGCTATAGATAAGAACCTCTCAATGTAAAACTATTTTATATTCGCTGCTATAGATAAGAACCCTTAACCATACTCTCAATGTAAAACTATTTTATATTGGCGATTTGGTTACATGTATGTGGCCTAGAAAAGCAACATGAAGTGCCCTGTACAATAGTTTAATTAGAGCGCCCTCTCCAGATAAATATTGTAACTAACGCATGCAATGGATTATGGATAAAATAATGACGATTCAGACAAAAGGGAAAATTACTTTTCTTTACTTGAGAATGACCGTGTATCTTGAATTATTGTCAGGACTGTTGCGCATATTCTAAAGATGTGGATAAAATCACCCAATTGACTTTTAAAACATCATGTTTTAATGATCAAGACAAGATGGAAAACAACTGAAAATTAGCATAATACATGAATATTTATGGACTTGATTAGTCCATAATGAAATGTTACAGTGTTGCTCTCGATACACAAAACACAAACAAGTATGGCTATCAGTGGGATGCGAGCTAATTATGTTTTGATTTGTAAATAATTGTGCAAAATACTAGATATACTTTGTGAATGAATAAATTTAATCCTCATTCTAATATATTATTCCAGTAGTATTTAGTGTTTGATCCAGGAATGTAATTAATGAAGTTACATTGATGATGATGATGATGATGG
>JBAMJV010010681.1:0-2500 GCA_037951105.1 Echinarachnius parma | reverse complement strand
CGATAGTGTTTAAAAGCTTCCCTATTGCCATAAACGGCCATAAACGGCCGTTTTAGCGCATATAAATCGATTTGGGGGCATATTATTGAGGTTCAAATTTTGTTTTCTCAGATTCGATTTTTTTTTTTTTTCGACAAAATTTGGAAATGAGTCAAGTAGAGATTGTAGAGCAAAATGTAATCGTGTCAAGCAATATCGAGCAGATTCGACGAAGATTAGTTTTCGATAGTGTTTAAAAGCTTCCCTATTGCCTTAAAAGGGCATAAACGGCCGTTTTAGCGCATATAAATCAATTTGGGGGCATTGTAGCGTCACAAACTAACTAAAGTGTTTGATTACGTAATATATGGATAGGAGTGGCACCCCCAGTCCGCCTGGTAGATAAGGTTCCTCTAGCCCTAAACAAAGGAAAGTGATGATGTGGCAATGAGAAGGGTAGAGGAAGTGCACAGCACACGAGGTAGGCACATTGTTACTAAAGTTTACAGGAGAAAGACCATTTTAGTTATTGCTAGACGGATTGTGAAAGTTTGACTTGCAGAGTATCAACAATTGGTAAGTCGAACACCATTCTTATTTGGATAAAGTATATAACTTTATACTATGATTTGTAACAGTTAAATGTTGTAATTAAACCAGTTATATGAGAATTTATGATATATTCAATGCCATGATATTATGTTAAGTAATGTGTATGACCTAAGTAATATTGGTCAGTTATAATAAGTCATAATATTATGGAATAATAGCCAAAAGAATGAATAAGTTTGGTATAATGTTTAGAGAGAGAGAGAAAGTTTCTCTCACACAGTATTATACCTTTAGTAGCCAAGATGTGTGGGATATATACACACGCACACAGGGAGTATTATATACCCTATGTATACCAATATTATGTGGATGCGTGCAGATAGGGGTGCACATATATTGGTCAGGGGAAAGGAATTCGACCAGTGATAATATCCATGGTAACCGAGCAAGGATGCACTGTTTGAGCAGTGCTACACTATGGCTCACTCTCAGGGAAGGTCCAGACTGTTTTGATAGTTTATGTATAGTTCCTGAATACTTCGGGTTAATTATATTCTTGGGGATGTTGTATAATATACACATGCATTGCTTTATACTGAATGTGTAGAAAGGCTTATATTGTTAATCAATTGTAGAATAATAATAAAGATAATCTTATGTTTAATTTGTGGAAAACTCAGTAAAGTTTGTGGGTTAAATACATGCACTATAAGATAAATGCACGATTGGTTGAACTTAAATACATAAATATGCACGCACTATGATTCATGTAGATATACAGTTTACACTGTGCAGTTCTTAACGGTTAGAATAACTGTTATATTGCTTTCTTGTTACTAGACATATAATCATTATTTGAAGTAGAATTTAGCTATTAATGTGTTATGAGAGAATAATCATAAAAGGGATTTATTCATTTGTTTATGATACACAGCAACAATTTACATGTATATTATTCATACGATTTAGAATAGTAACTAGATGTAGTTGTGTTTAATGTTTACGATATAAGATTTAGTTCATGATGAATTGTGATTATTTAGATAACCTGTATAATCGATAATTCATACTTAATTTGTAATCTGTTTTGTTTATTCATTACAGTGAACCACACACCCGTGTACCACACACTCACACACCCGTGTATGACGGTACACACACACGTCTACGACGGTGTTATCACACATCTACGCAGTGTTTACACATACGCCCGTGTTTACACATACGACCGTGTTAACATACGCTCGCGTTTACACACATAACTTTGTTTCTCGTTTACGTCACGTTTATGAACATGTCTACGATTACGATTTCGACGACGGAATAAAGACTTTACGATATTGAAGTTTAACCTGGTGTGCTGACGCTTGATTTATTCGTGTGCGTTCGAATGAGATACCGCTTTTTTATGACGATTTACCTTACTATGTAGTCCAGGTCTTCGGGCAAAGCTACAGGCATATTATTGAGGGTCAAATTTTGTTTTCTCAGATTCTATTTTTTTCCTTGTTCGATGAAATTTGGAAATGAGCCAAGTAGAGATTGTAGAGCAAAATGTATTCGTTTCAAGCAATATCGAGCAGATTCGACGAAGATTGGTTTTCGATAGTGTTTAAAAGCTTCCCTATTACCTTAAAAGGGCATAAACGGCCGTTTTAGCGCATATAAATCGATTTGGGGACATATTGTTGAGGGTCAAATTTGTTTTCTCAGATTCGATTTTTTTTTTTCCTTGTTTGACAAAATTTCAAAACAAGCAAAGTGGAGATTGCAGAGCAAAATGTATTCGTTTCAAGCAATATCGAGCAGATTCGACGAAGATTGGTTTTCGATAGTGTTTAAAAGCTTCCCTATTGCCTTAAACGGCCATAAACGGCCGTTTTAGCGCATATACATCAATTTGGGGGCATATTATTGAGGGTCAAATTTTGTTTTCTCAAATTCGATTTATTTTTTTAATTTTTCCTTG
>JBAMJV010010680.1:0-52076 GCA_037951105.1 Echinarachnius parma | reverse complement strand
GTGTGAACGCAACAAAACTGACAGTACGTAATAGGCCGTAACAAAACTTGGAGGCTGTCCGTAGTAGGACGGGCAAAGGACCGTGATCATGTCGGGGAATGTCTTCCCGTCCTACTACGGACAGGCTCCAAGTTTTGTTACGGCCTGTCACGTTTGGTTGCGTTCACCCCGTTTTACTACGGGCCTGCTAGGTTGCCGTGGCAAATTTGGTGACAGTTTAAAAATCTGGCCCGGCATACACGGCAGTCACGTTTGCCCATTCCGTCCCCCCGCGTTGTCTCACGTCCATCCCGTTTTGTCCACGGTGGCCTGAAACGGGGCTGCCGTGGCCGCCGGGGACATGGTGTAAACCTAGCATTATCAGTCGTTCCTGCCAGTCAGGCGCGATACCTTGTCATACAGCTATGTAGTACGATGGGTAGTGATTGTGGTCGCGGATTTTATCCGGCCGTAGCATCAGTCCGGGCAGTGCAATTTAGGGGGATATGATTATTTTTGGCTGCTAACTTCAATTTTCGGAGGTTAGACACCAACTCTAACGAAAGCCACTAAATCTAGTATATAGCCATTAAATCCATTGCCACCAAAATCTAACGTATATACATCATATTTATGGTAAGCATATCGATTGTTGGGGTCACTTTACGTTCAGCGAGCGCGAAATAGTAAAAAAAATGAAAAGGTCACTGTACGGGAGTGTACAAACTTACTTTTAAAATGGCTTTAGCTCGGCAAATTGTATAGTATACAAAATGCACAACCTGGTATAGAACAAATTTAAATTCTCAGCTTTCTGAAAATCTTTCTTTCATTTAATTTCGTTTAAAAAAAGCTCGTCAAAAATGGGATATACAATTATTTTTTTTTATGATTGCCCTATCTCGCGCACACAAAATTCATGAAATTGGTCCCCCGGATTTGCAAAGTGTTCACTTCTTTCACTCTTATTCAATAAATATTATAGCTAAACAAAATGAACACTCGGCTTTTGAAAGTAGCCTACAGCAGATTTCCTTTCCATTGTTAACAATTTCATTTGTATTTGATAAAAATAACCTCCGTCATGTTTGACATCAAATCAAGCTTTCTAAACCAATTTCATAAATGTTTGGCTTGTTTGCGCGAATTCATAGAGTTGCATTTGCTTATACACAAAATGCAGGCGTCGTCTTCCAAAAACTTTATGATTCGAGTGATGTTCTAGGTAGGAGATATTTCCTGTTATTTTGCTTCAACCACCAACAAAATAACTATCTATTAGACTATCAATATACCTTACATGGATGTGGATAATTTTGAGCAATAAATACAGTTCATTAATGTATCCATACGGGTAGGGGAAAGTCTTGTTAGCAGCCATTTTTAAACAAATAGAAGTTAGCAACCAAAACAAATATATTGGTACCTCGGAAAAATTATGCGGCGCGCGGACTAATCCCACGGCCAGACTATTTCCGCTCCCACAGTGATGACTTCATTGGCTTATTGGAGGGGCGCGGTGCTTATACACGAGGGTGGGGGGAGGGCACGGGGAAGACAATAGTCGGTAACATTGTAATGACCCATTAATTTGATAACGTGTTTTTTTCCTTTCAAAAGTGATATTTGATACTTCAATCATGTATTTATAGTATTGTAATATTCTTTGCGCATGATTCTTCAGGAAGAAACAAAAAATTACCCCTGTTTACCTAGTCATGCCAATACAAAACTAACAATTAAGTCAGATATTCCTCCGATCATTCGCGTAAATTATATAGATTCGGATACTGTAGATAAGTGAGTATCGGAATTCGAGTACTCTTGACTTCCATCAAAAAGCTTTTCTAAACGCTTTTCAATTCAGTCTTCTCCATAATAAGGAAAACTTTTGAAAATTCGAAACCTATGTCTTTCTTCTGTTACCTAGTAAACCAAACAAACAGGCGCTGTAGAGGTATGAGAGCTCCTAGTGATTTTGACGAAGTTAAATGTGAACTTTGACCCCTTCCGGACTGGTCCCCCAAAAGCTCGGGCTATGGAGAATGCATGTTTATAGCAAAATCAGTCAGTCCTGAACGGGTTAATGTTAAAAAAACAGAGAGGAAATGCGTACATATCAAACAATATACAATAAGCGATGACGTCCATGCAATTAATTGCACGCTGATTTCCTTACTTCTGTTTTATCCTTTTCTTGACGCTAACTTTAATTAGTGAGTGATCATACTAAATGAAAATAATAAATTGGTACAAGTGTAATAGCAATATTTTGTCATTCACTTTCCATACATAACAATGCTGCTCACAATACACAATGAAGCTAGAATAATAGAGAAAAGCTGTCCAGCTCAAACAAAATGCAATGTAAGATAATTACTGCTCACATTTGATTTAATTGCGTTTTATTATGTAATGTAAGTACAATTAGTCATAATTCAATATTTATTTAATAATCAAAAGTGATCCATTTACTTTGTAAAACTCAACAAAATCGCTTTAGAACTTCATATTTTTCCTAGTAACGTTGTTTATATGTGTATAACTGTCGAAGGCCTGTTGATGACATGTGTATTTATGTGATATGATGTCTACTGAGTGATTCGTGAAATTTCCATGACAAATATGTGAAATGAATAACAATTTTATTTTGATAATTGCAACATTGTTCAGCCCATGCATTTATTCCGATTAAATGTATTTCTAGATATTTCAGCTGTTTCTGATGCATGCTATTGTTCTGGATTTTCACATGTCTCCCTAATTATGAAGATATTTATTATTAAATTGGAAAGCGTTCGTTAAGCCTTTTTCGATCGTTCTTATGAGTATCCGAGTCCGGACACTCACGTATGCAATCAGATTTCAGATAAGTCACGCGAACGATAGGGGTTAAAATTTGAAGTAACGTGTCACTCTTTTTTGTAGGTAAACTTACAAACATCATTCAGAAGAAAATTAGTACGATATTTGTTAATGATATTTGTTAAGTCTCCAATATCACTTTTGGAAAAATATGCTGAAGTCGATGAATCACTTGATTGTTACCAGAACAGACTTGAGAAGAAAAATGTACTTATCAAACAGTATAATGGTAAGTCAGACGCACGATCTCTTTTCCAATTAAACAAAAACAAGATTGGAAAACGGCAGTTCACACTAGATTCGCTTGACTGTCACACTCACCAACATATTACAATGAAACAATATCAGTCGCACATACACACACACACACACACACACACACACACACACACACATGCCTGCATACACACTAACCGACACATATTCACGAACAAATGCACACATAAGGAACGCACGCGTACACACACACTTACATACATACACTAATGCACACACCACCCACCCCACACACAGGCACACACAACCGCACACACACATTTACTTTCTAATTATTAACCTTTTGCATTTCCTCATTCATTATATTCTTTTCAACATTTATTGCCTCATGTTTTAATTAAAAAATGCACTATTATCTGTTCGGAGATCGTAATAAACTGCAAGAGCGTAGTCCAAGAACATTTCAGATCATTCACATAATACTAAACAATTACAATAGGGCCTACAATAGAGCCGTGAGGTACACCGCAAGTAATTGGCAATATTTCAGACTTTTGAAAACGAAAAAGTGTATTATTGAAATCTTTCTTTTATATAACTTTGTTTACAACATAAGTGGCACGCCAAGAATTATTAGTATTAATTCTATAGAAGAATTTCGAGGCCAATGCTACCAAAAGCTTTTCGCAAATCTGACGAAAAAATTAAATTAATAAGATAACTCACTGCGTGAATAATGGAATGCTTGTCCTAATTCCATCTGTTGTTTGTACATTTCTCTGAAACATGTGGGCAATGAAAAGGAGAAATAATTATTCAACAGCATTTAGATCCACATTTATATATTGTAATTACTTTGGATAATAATCTGTCACTATCTAAGGAATTACCATTAACAAAACACATGAACATAACAATATAGGCAAAATTATCTGACAAATCGTCCCTAACATTAGAACCAAAATAACGGAAATAGTATATGCGAAGTGTGGCTGGTGTTATCCAGATGTTTGTTTAATCAAAGGACACAAAAAAGAGGGAGCGATATTGAAGCGAGAGTACTGCTTTTCGGTCAACAGAATGTTAATAACTAAAAACTTGTCAGTTATGATTACAAACTAACAGTTATAATTCAATGATACTTGAATGGTTAACAAACATGTAAACGGCTAAATAAAAAAAGCAACTGTTATCACAAGAGGGCGCCCTCCAGGACCCTTTAGGTTTCAACCTTTTTAAAACACAAAATATGTGAATGTGATTTCTCTTAAAAAATAATTATTGAGTAGAGAGATCATCGAAATCAATTAAAAACCCTTTTGGTATATTTTCAGAAATATGTAGGATTAATAAATATTTTCTGAAATTATTGAATAACAAGTTAGTCCCAAACATTTATTCCAACAAGATATATTTGATGGATATTTTCAAACATTTCTGAATCGATTTTGATCGAACAAATCATTAGAATTGTGTGCCTTCAAATTTTACACTTTGTTTTTTATTATCTCACTAAAATTATTCCTTAAAGCGCCAACATAAACCCAAATTCAACTGCTTCTTTAAATTCAATTCTTTCTCGAATATGCGAATTTTTCGTACACAATTTGTCGTATTTAACTAAGTCTTACTTAAACTTACAATCGCCTTTTAATATTACTGGAGTACCTCGCTGTACTATTATAAAGTAACATTCTATATTACGCGCATTCGCCATGTATCCATAGGCGTACCCGGGGGGGGGGGGGGGGGGGGGTTCAACCCCTCCCCTTGACCAAAACATGACTGTTTTGTGGTGTTTGAACCCCCCCCCCCTTTGACCCCAAAATGACTGTTTTGGGTAGTTTGAACCCCCCCCTTTTCAAATTATAGCTGGTCTCGAGACCTAATTATAGCGGTCAAGACCGTCATTTTCGATGGTCTCGGCCTCGAAAAATGCGAAAGACCGTGGTCTCGCCCTCGAAAATGTCAACAGTTTTCTACGACTACTCCCCCCCCCCCCCCCCCCCCCCGCTTACAGGATTCTCAACCAGTGGGTCTTGGTCTCGGTCTCGGTCTCGAAAATTGTGAACTGGACCTGGTCTTGGTCTTGAAAATGTCGAAAATTCGCGGTTTCGGATGCGAAAATTTTCTACGACTACCCCTCCCCCCCCGCCCGCTTACAGGATTCTCAACCACTGGGTCTTGGTCTCGGTCACGAAAATTGTGGACTGGACCTGTCTTGGTCTCGGTCTCGAAATTTTGAAGGTACTTGGTCTCGGCTTCGAACATTTTCTACGACTACCCCTCCCCCCCCCCCCCCCCCCCCCCCTTGCTTACCGGATTCTCAACCAATGGGTCTTGTTCTCGGCCTCGAACAGTTTGGACCGGACCAGTCATGGTCTCGGTCTCGAAAATTGTGTAGGTACCCCCCCCCCGCCCCCCTCCCCCCCCCCCCCCCCCGCTGACAGAAATTGTTTCAGCAGAAAAAAAAAAACCCCTTTCAAAAATCCTGGGTACGCCACTGCATGTATCTTACGACCTACACCCTGAGCCGATGTTCGTACATCTCCTGATAGTAAGGCATAGCTTTGTCAGTTAAAGCTATAACGCCATCTGTTAACTGATCACGTAATAGAGGTACCTTGGATGACGTCATAAACTTTCCGCTTGCCATAGCGGCACCGAAGTAATGCTTGTCGTTGATGAAGTCGTCAGAGGGACACCTCCATTTCTTCGCTGACTCGGCGTCACTGCCCCATTCTAGCATGGAATCGCTGTACGGAAGCCCCACCGCTTCGCAGAACTTCGGCATCACCTCGGCGGGCCTCGCCAACAGATCGGCAGCGTCGATCACAATCGGGTCGGGTTCGACGGTCGCTCGGACGTGCTGCCAGAGGGCGTGGTGTTTCTCGTAGAACATGTCCGTTGGGAGAGCAGGATCGTGCGTCATCATATCAAAGTTCCGTTCGTCCACATCGCTTGGAAGGAGCTGCGCCTTCGAGAGGAGGGAGATTCTGGCTTTGCGCAAAGACTCGAAGACGAGAGATGGTTCCCGGATGAGGAAGGCGTGGCGAAATCCCTCTGGAATACAGAGCGTTGAACTCTGGTCCCTAGACGCTGGGTCAATGATGTAATGCGCCATGTCTTTGATGAATGTGTATTTGGCCGTGGAACACTCGATTGACCGCATAACATCGAACAGGCTGGTAAGAGATAATAACACACATAAACCCCTCAAAAAAAGTTCGGAAACTCAAGTTTGATCGATCATATCTCTCGTATTTTTTAATAAAGCCTCATTATATACCTTTTAAACGGTGCATTATGTGTAGTGATTATGCAATTGGGGTGATTGCAGTAGCCCAGAGAATAGGGGGTGGCAGGAAGTGAAATGTCGCAAAATGGCCCTAATTCATTTAATTTACGAGTGCATGGCTGTGTTGACCAGTTTTCGAAAGGTTAACATTCTATTGAATACTGCCACCCTTTCCATTCATCAAAATTGTTGAATTTGATACCATTTTAATGGAAATTTTCTCTTCATTAAGATGGCATATTAATCGTAGAGTATGCAAATGGGGTGTGTGCAGCGAACCGGAATATGGAGATGGTCGAGTGTGAAATCAGACAAAAAGATATGGAGTTCACACTCGACCCATATCCATATTCCGGTTCGCTGCACACACCCCATTTGCATAATCCTTACGATTATAATGCCATCGTAATGAAGAGATAATTTCCATTAAAATGGTATCAAATTCAACAATTTTGATGAATGGAAAGGGTGGCAGTATTCAATAGAATGTTAACCTTTCGAAAACTGGTCAACACAGTGACTCATGCACTCGTAAATTAAATGAATTAGGGCCATTTTGCGACATTTCACTTCCTGCCTCCCCCTATTCTCTGGGCTACTGCAATCGCCCCAATTGCATAATCACCACACATAATGCACCGTTTGAAAGGTATATGCTTATTACAAAATACGAGAGATATGATCGATCAAACTTGAGTTTCCGAACTTTTTTTGAGGGGTTTATATATATACATATATGACAATTGATTAGTCAATCGATGAATGAATGAATGAATGAATAAATCAATCAATCAATGAATCAATCAATCAATCAAATCAACCAATCAATCAATCACTCAAACAATCAATCAATCAATCAATCAATCCATCAATCAATCAATCATTCAACCAACCAATCAATCAATCAATCAATCAGTCAATCAATCAATCAATCAATCAATCAATCAATCAATCAATCAATCAATCAATCAATCAATCAATTAACAAATCAGTCAATCCATCAATCAATCAATCTATCAAACTAGTCAATAAATCAATAAATCAATCAATCAACTAATCAATAAATCGATTAATCAAGTAAGCAAGTATTCACATTTTGACGCAACCAAACAATTCATTACATTAATGAATGAATGAATTAAAGAATTAATCAATTAATCAATCCATTAATCATTTATTCATCCATCAACTTAACCAAGTAATCAATCAATCAATCAACCAACCAATCAACCAATTAATTAAATATTTAATCAATCAATCAATCAATCAATCAATCAATCAATTCATCAATCATTCAACAATCAATCAATCAACCAATCAACGAATTATCTAATCAATCAATCAATCAATCAATCTTGCAATCAATCAAGCAAATATTCACATTTTGACTCAATCAAACAATTCATTATCAAATAAAAACATTTAGCCAATTCATTATTAAATGATGATCCATATATACTTACGCTAGTCGTTCAGGAGGAAACCTTATCCGGTACCTTGTGTCCAAGATCTCCGCCGCCCGAGAGAAAATGTCCTCGTTCCCAGCATACTCATGTGGTAGCTGCTTCCCATCCTGAATATGAAGGGCAACTCTTGTCAATTTAACTATAACCATACACAATCGAACTTCAGTGTACACGCAGTCGCGACAAGAAACAAAGATAGAATTGTAGCTCGACATGAGCTTCTCATTGGGGCTTCTAATATTATGAGCCAATCCCCACATCATACCTCACTGATATTGAGAATGATTTTAAAGGGATCTAGTAACTTTGTTGACAGGTGCAAAAAGTGATGAGTGGTTGATACAATGTATATTGTTGTTATCTGGTATGTCCACTGGGTGTTGTGTGAACATTTCAAGTTAAATGGACTTTATATGGCCGAGTAATGAGCAAAAATGCAAAGTGACATTCACTTACTCATTGCACTGACTTTGTACACGGTTCTGGCTATCCATTGGATAATTTGACATCTGAACACTTCAAGCATAAATATCTTTTTAACGAAAGGGAAATGTGAAAAAACGAAACCTGTATGTTTTTTTTTGTTAATAAGAATACAACAAGGTATGAGGGAACCGCTAGAATTTCAATTGGATTTTGAGGATTTGGACAATGTTACTAAGTCCCTTTAAAACGTATACATAGTGAATAGATGATCGGCTAAATATTACACTCGCTTAAAGAGGTAGTACAGTTTTGGTAAGGCTAAACAACTTTAGTAACCAAAACCTGCACAGTAACATTACAAACTAAAAGTTATAACTCCACCATGCTCGAAATGTATACAAAATTACAAACGACTAAGTAAAAAGCCAGTAATCATTCAAAAAGAGCCGTTTTAGCACAAGAGGGCGCTCTCTAAAAAGGCATTGGTTTCAACCATTTTTCGTATAAAATTATGCATGTGATGTTTTGTTGAAATAATGATTAAATAGAGAGATCATCAACAACTATTCAAAAACCGCTTTTGAAAATCTTTGAAAAAGTGTAAGCATTTAAACAATTTTTTTTTTTAAATCATCGAATAAATTTAGGGCCCAAATTGATTACGATCGGATATATTTATTGATATTTCAGCCATTTCTGAACCGATTTTGACCAAATAAAATTTATTCTGCCATTAAAATTGCATGTTCTTCCAAATTCAACACTCAGTTTTTCATTACCTCACAAACAAATTTGTGTGGTGCAGCGCCCTCTCTACCAAAACTGAACTACCCCTATAACATTTCAGACCGACCAATGGTGTGGTTTTGACTTAACGGGTACCGTACAACACTGAAATATGAAAACTTCTCTTCAATGTTCTATACATTTCGGCCACTAAATTTGTGTAGCTGAATTTATAATATTCATAATAATACAACCCTCATTGTTAATAGTATTCATTTTGGCCCGATGGCAATTCTCATCGGTGGCACAACTGTATACAAGGCTAAAAAGACATAGGCTACCAGTAACTAATTAAACCGGTTTGCACATGTGGATCCATTGATCGTTGCCATTTGCCCCCAGACATAATTTAATTGTTTCTTTTCATTATCCAGTCAATCCCTTTAGGACAATGGGCCGCTTAAAAGTCAAGTCATAGTATAGTCGGTCATCAGCAAAATTGCGTCCTGGTGGCATCCCCGGTGGCAAATTGCAACAATCAATGGGTCCACAGATTCAAAACGGTTTAACTGGTTACTGTTAGTTTCTGTCTGTTTCGCCCAGACTAAAGTTATGCCACTGATGAGAACTCAATAAGTACGCCCCCCTCCCCCATTTAAGAGTCTTCGTGGCTCGATGCGTTGAGCACCAGTCTAGCCAGGGGCGGATCTAGCTTTTTGCTAAGCATGCTAAGGGGGGGGGGGGGTTTGACCCAATGACGATGCGGAGCATCGTCCATGAGCCGCGAAGCGGCGATTTTTTGTTGTTGTTATTTTGAACCCCCGTAAGTGATTTTTTTTCACTTTTGTTCACTTTTTTCATTGATACATTTTCACTTGGCAGCCCAAGGGCGGGGGGGGGGGGGGGGGGGGGTTAAACCCCCTAACCCCCCCCCCCCCCCCCTGGATCGGCCACTGCTAGCAATCCGGAGATCTCGGGTTCGATTCCCGGTGAATCCTATTTTTCTTTGCTCATTTTCAATCTTAACAAAAACAAATCTAATTCCGAGGCCCATTATACCAAACGTTACTATACTGCCCAACGCATGACAATGTTGAGTTTACACTAATCGACTTTCATATTGCTCGTAAATCGTTATGGTAAATTTCATAAATATACAGTCCATGTCATACCTGGAATTGCAGGAACTGAGCAGCAAGCTTACAGTATTGAATTGGCTCGAACCACACATCACATCCGGGGATTTCTCCAATGCACCTGTTTGGTAAGTAATAACAGCAATGATGGTAATGATATTAACAATTATGATACTATAATATCATCTACCGTACTACTTGTTATAATAGGGAGTTTTCGCTTATGTGAACGAGAACGAGTTTCCCGTCCTAGAACGACCGTTTCAGGGTGGCCCAGAAATAACGGAACGGGGTATTTGCCATTGTGATAATATGTTCACTGGATAGATAATCTTTTTAAAAGAAATTCGTTATTCCGAACACCCAAACAAAAACATTACTGTTGATGATATCAAAGTTCTTTTTAAAAGATTATCTATCCAGTGAACCTAGTCTGTATATTTCTTTATAATGGAAAGTACCCCGTTCCGTTATTTCTGGGCCACCCTGTATAAGCAAATAATATGCGTATGACGTAATACTCCACGTTGGCACTGTTTAACAATAGTAACTAGGTCCGGTAAGCTCCGGCATACTTATCTTGCCGAACCTAGTTACTATTGTTAAGTTTGCCAACGGGGAGTCTATACGTCATACGAATATTATTTGCATACATCACAGAAGCGGTCTATTGGATGTAGTCAACCCGTGCTGTTCACTACCTGTTCGCTGCCTTTGAACCATTTTCGTTTTTAGTTAACGCGCGTTCACAATGACGTCGTTCCCTTCTACACACAATCATGACAAACACTCACACACACTTTACACTTTCAAACATACACATGAGCAAACACACGACCCGACTGAATTATTCAAACTCCAACACAGACACACACACACATACACGCATTCAATCACACAAAACACACACACACTTACACACACGTATACTCACACGCACAAACATCCACTCCCGCACGCACGCACGCACTCGCACTCAAACAAACAACAATGCACACAAACACCCCACACATGCGCTCACACAAACACAAACCCTTACACACGCGTATACACACAAACACAACATTAATAAAACTCCCACACATACGCATACAGATACACAACACACACTCACACAAAGACATGAATGCACACTCACAAATGCACACAAACACCCACAAACGCACATCCACATAAACACAAACACACGCACGCACACGCATCCACGCGAGCACTCAAACAAACACAAACACACGCACACACTCAAACAAAAACCCATACCCGTACACATACGCAGATACACACACGCACGCATGCACTCGCATTCCAACAAACACAAACAAACACATATACACTCACAAACACACACACACGCACAAATGCGCACACACGTACACAAAGCCACACACGCACACATTCAAACACACACGCATATACCAGTTACATAATCCACCACACATACACATACACACGTATAAAACACACATATACATGTTGATACTTCTCTGATTACGTAATTCTGAAGACGGTGCACTGGATTTTCCGACGAACCTGAAATCGGGCATGAACTAGTGCTCAGATTGGCCAGACGACGAGAGAGAACGTAAGTGACGTAATTTCTCGCCTAAATGACGTCATTTCTTCTAGTAGGGGCCACAAATATGGGTGTTCACTGCAGTTTGGGGTACAATTGTTTTACTTGGCATACAAACTCCTTGGATCAAAAGAAGAAAATTTATCCAAAGAGACACTCTGTATATCAATTATGGAAATTAGGCCTAATTTGCATAGATACAGAGTGTCTCTTTTGACGAATTTTCTTTTTTTGATCCAAGGAGTATGTATGCCAAGTAAAACAATCGTACCCCAAAATGCAGTCATGGACCCCTTAACCACCCCACTACTCGTCGTCTTCAGGTTTGCGAAAATACCGTAATATTAGTAATAGTAATTATATTGGTAGTGTCAAATATCAATAAAGGGATTTATATTCCACATACTTCGGAAAGATAGCTACATCCAGATCGCCTGGGAAGTGATAGTTTGTCCCATCACCTTCACAACGGTAATTATTTGCTTACTAGTAACCATGGTAACTTTGTTGACAAGTGCAACAAGTGATGAGTGATTAATAAAATGTGTATTAGTGTGATCTGATATATCCACAAAGTAATGTGTTAACATTTCACGTTAATTTGATGTTTTTTTGGCAGAGAAATGAGCAAAAATGCACTCACTCACTCACTCACTAATTGCACTTACTTTGTACACGGCTTAAATTATCCCGTAGACAGTTTAACATCTGAACACTCAATCGTAAATATCTTTTGAACGAAATGGAAATGTGAAAAACCGAAACCTGTCCCATGCTTTTATTGTTAATATGGATATGATAAGGTATGAGAGAACCACTAGAGTTCCAAGTAAGTTTTTAGGATTTGGACAATGTTACTAAGTCTCTTTAAAGACAATCACTTTCATTAATGGATAGTTAAAGCTGAAATTATTCAATTGCCTTGTTTTGTTGACATTGGTATAAAAAAGAAACAAAACTCAATCTTTTCAACTGGACGTGCATGCTATTTTGGGAATAGTACTCAGTTTCACAAGCTATCCAGGTTAAACTGCTAAACTGGCTTGGGTAGAGAAGGTTACTGCTGAAAGCTGTTTGAATCAATTGATAGCAAGAAATCATAACTCACCTACAAAAGGCGGTGGATACGGTCCGTGGTGCCACCCAGAGACAGACTCTACCCGCCCTGGCGCGGGGAGGAGCACCAGATCTGTCTGCCATTTTGTAGCCACCGATTCCTTCATGGTTTAAATTTAATTGAAAAGGATCTTGTACCTTTGTTGATATCAAATGATGAATTATAGCACATTTGAGCGCTATAATATATAATTTCAATAGGCTCTGCGATTGTCAATGTTAATATACCAGATCACACTTTATTTAGCAGGTGGTTCTTATATTACATATGAATGAAGTATATGGGTATTTCAAAATGATTTAACATTTTTGGTGTCGAAAGCTTCCAATAATGAAATGCAATGAAATAAAATGTGAGATTATATAAAATGGAAATAAAGTTAGAAATGAACACTGACATATAGATCTACGAAAATCAAATCTAATACAACACATAGATTACATTCATATACCGGAGATAATAGATAACATATTGAAATTTACAAAATTGTTTAGGTATGATCGAAATATGTCTTGTAGTGTTTTGTGAATTGCTACCAAACATAAAGCAATTTTTATTGCCTTAAAAGGATTTTACATGTTTTATATAATCTTATAGTTTAGTAGTTATTAGTGTGTCCACTATTGTAAATACTTAGTGTAGAAAATAGTGTAGAATGTTATTTAATCTTGCCTTAGTCAAATGTAAGCATATCGTCTATTCATGTACATAGGGTCCTACGCCCCACTAGCAAAAGTTGCTATTTCTGTAGGTCCTTTTACCAATTTGTTTGTCTGTCAACATTTTTTATATTCATGTATGATTGTTATTATTGTTATCTTATTGGTAATAAAGTTATTCATTCATTCAAAAAAAGAGAAAATATACTTTACAGCCTTTATTTACCTTTCGTACCAAATGGCGAAGCAACTGCCAGTAGTATCCTAAGCTAAGAGCCCTTGGGAGGGGTTCAACTCTCAACATGACTGGCTTCGCATCCGCGTCCCAAAAAAAGCGTCGAAAGGGTATCATTTTCCTTGGTTTTGAGAACGCATTAGAAAAAACACACATAAAGGGTACTTTTTCAGGTGCACAAGGTTTCGACGTTAGGGTCCCTTTCAGGGCCAGAGGTTGATGTACATGGGTGGGTAGCACTTTTGTATGAGAGTGATCCCCCCCCCCCCGGGCTAAGAGCCTATCGAGAATAACACGTTCATGTCAATATAACCGAGAAATGAGCGAAAATGTGAAGTGATATTCATTAATTCATTGCACTGACTTTGTACACAGTTCAATTTCTCTTGTAGAGATTTTACAATCCAAACATTTCAATCATACATACCTCCATGACGACAAGTCTAACGTGCCATGTTCTGTTGGTAGTACGAATACAACGAGGTATATGTCATTGTATAATGTGAGAGCCGATAGTCGAGATCTATCTAAATCAACTTGGTGCATTTCGACAAATGTGATCCATGTAATTTGACCATTATATTAATATTACAGTGTATTACAGTATCATACTCACGGATATTACAGGAATTATGGAGAGTTGCAACTTCCCACTTTCTTGCAGCTATAGTACGCAAGGCTGTTTACAGTTAGGACTTTATTCGCAATGATTATAACACAAGATTAATTTTTCATTTTACAAGCACATTATTGCACAATGTATACATGTACAGAGTCGATTCGAAGTGCAATTCGGACTTTACACTGTGCTTGTAAAAAATAAAACATTAAAGGCAATGGTGAGTTTTGGTAATTTCCAAAGTGCCCCCCCCCCCCCCCAACATAAATTGAAACGGATTAGGCTGATTTCAATTCCATATGAAAGATCATCGAAATAATTCCCATTCAAATGCTCTAATTGTTGTGAAATTTGCTTTCAAAATATCATATAAAAGTGGTTGACGCCCGGGTATCACTTTTTAGAGAACGTTAGTGCGAGGCACTAGCGTTCTAGGTCCTTCTGATAAAGAACTGAAACCAAATATTTTTGTGCACGCTAATTGTGCTTAAAATTATACATATGATATGGTACTTACCAGCAATTCACTCTCCAATATGTTATCGAACTATCGGGTGGATTAAGATTATGATTTTTCATATCCATTCCGCAAAGAATCAGTGATATATGCTCCTCATGGACCAGTCTCTCTGTGTGTTAGCGCGACTGTGAACGAAAGGCGAACTAATGGGGCTTGCGAGTTGCGATATACGATACATACTACACGTACTATTGTATTATCGCGCACTGCACTACAGTCCCGTATTAGGACCTACAACGCTAGTGCTTCGCGCTGGCGTTCTCTAGAGTTAATTTGACACTTCGAGTTGTAACGGCTCTTTTTGAATGATAACAGGGGTTTTACTTTGTCGTTTGTAATTGTGTATACTTTTCGAGCATGGTGAAGTTATAACTATTAGTTTGTACCGTAATCGTGCAGGTTTTGGTTACTAAAGTTAAATTTGACCAATACTCACCATTATCTTTAATGTTCTTCTCCAATAAAGCATGTGGTGAAGGAACGTATACAAATACCAGGACGGTGCCCAGGCATGCACGCATGTACAACGTCAGTGCAGTGTTTCAATTCAATAGACCGCTTCTGTAATGTATGCAAATAATATGCGTATGACGTAAGACTCTCCGTTGGCAAGCTGAACAATATTAACTAGGTCCGGCAAGCTAGGTTTGCCGGAGCTTGCCGGACATAGTTACTATTGTTAAGCTTGCCAACGGGGAGTCTGACGTCCTACGCATAATATTTGCATACATTACAGAAGCGGTCTATTCAATCCAATGCCATTTAATTAAAGGGGACCACCAGGCAAAGGACAACACATTATTATATGTTTTGGTACCGTTTTGTGATATCAAATAGATACCCAACATTTTGCAAAGGCTTGTGTAATTCATAAACAAAGCAATTAATGTCCACCACTTACGGAACCACGGCTATCTCGTGGTTCCACACGGGCCAGGCATTTGCGAGTGCGCCAATGCAATTCACGCGTACGTCAATAGAATCCCGGATGATTCGTTTGCTCTGCATGGAGCGCCGCTGGCTCTGCTCGCATAGTAGTCTGCGCATTCAGACCGCATGACCGCATGGCTGAGAATGGTGATGCGTTTTCCAATTATATATTTTTTCTGAAAACATATTTTTGTGAACTTTTTGAAGGAATGGAATACTAAAGATGTTACCTTTCTATACAAAGATTATTATTTTTGGGTGGTGGTACCCTTTAAAACCAAATATCCACAAAAAAAGTGCCCATAGAAGGCATAGCTTTGAAGTCCAAGGGGGGAGGGGGGGGGGGGGGGTCAGTGTTCCCCCATCCGTCTATCCAGTCGCTTCTATTATAACCGCAGCTATAAAATAGTACACAAGTCGTACGTATAACATGTAAAATATGCATAATGTAAACAAGCACAATTGGCGTGATCACCGTGGTAACTGATACTTATGATATATTATTTCTATGAATGGAGAGCCTAGTTCCAAAAGGCACTAAATCCCGTTTCCATAAAACAATTTCTTGTTTTAATTATATTATACAATTATTAGCTACGTAGCTTGTAAGATTTGTTTGAAGTATAAATAACTCAATTAAAAACAAATATGATGAAGCTTTCCAGGACTTGTTCATAACCCCATAGCTCATGGGTACGTCAGACAAGAGAAACCCGCTTTTCACTTAAGTTGACAATAGTGGATTGAGAGCCTTTTGGAAGTATAACTCTTCAAATATTCTAAAACATCACGTAACACATGTCCGCCTGGATGCAACATCGATATAACAATACAAATATATACGTATATCGATAGGATTGAATAGCGATTGCCTCGTTGCACCCTGTACTCTGAACCATTCTCGAAAAGTGGCGTAGGTAAGGAGGTACCAGGGATAGGGGGGGGGGGGGGGGGTTAAAGGGCAATAATTGTGGACGAAAAGATTTATGAGACAAATATGTATATACACATACTGTAGAGTTTTCCGCAAATATTTCGCGTGCCCCCACACCCTCCCCCCAGCAAACTGAGGCAGAGCATGCCACGCCCCTCTTCTAAAGGTCAACTCCTGTCCACTTTACAACATCACTCTGGTCGTGAATTACGCTCATATATTTTGTATACACTGTACCAAGGTTTCATGAACTTTACCACAGCGTTAAACGCATAGCGCTCTACGCCATATATCTGACCAGTGTGACCATATATGCAAAAGCTGTTATACGAAAGTTAGTATTTGTATTTATCCAGGAGAATATTCATAAAGTTGGCATTTTAATCTGAACAACTGGACTTACTATTTGTGGACATGGTGGAGTAAAACTGTTTCCCAACCTATCTAGGTTGATTCTTTAATCAGCAAAACTGGCTTGGGGGGGAAGAGGTTACTGGTGAAAAGCTATTTAAATCACTGAGCTGATTAATCCTCTATTGTTCGAGATTAATTAGGCGTTCCACCGAGAGTCATACATCCTCACATCAGATGAAGCATATAGGGGAACAGAGACATATAAGGAAAGCTTTCAACTGCTGTGGCTACAATAACTGGATCATCCAGAAAGCCCTTTACCCTCGGGACCGCGGGACAAAGCCGACCACTGCAAACCCCAGCAACTCAACTAGGAGCTCAGGCGTTTCTCTATTATGACTTGTCAGAAATGATACAGCGCATCTTTGGAGCTACACCATCCCCGTCTACGTCAAACAAGCCATATACTAAAACATAGACTTGTTTACCCCAAAGGATAAGGCTCCCAGACACAAGCACACCAAACCTAGTGTATGCAGTCCGGTGCCAATAGGGGAAACTGCAAGGAGAATTACATCGGAGAAACTAAACAACCCCTACACAAACGACTCTATACCAGCATCGTCCATCTGGGTCGGCAGGCAATGAATCAGCCAAATATATTCACACATTTGAATACTTCGGGTCATGATTTCAATGACAAAGATGTTTTGATCCTTGACAAGGACCCTATAGAAAGGTGGTTAAAAAAAAGGAGGGGGGGGGGGGTTTGGGGAAGCTAGTTACGATACGGTAGCAGCTGAAAACCCCTCACTAAACAGGGAGGGGGACTTCGCCACATCCTATCTTTGGTGTAGAATCCGATAATCCTCCAGATTCCTCGACGCCTTAATCTCGAACAACAGAGGATAACTCAGTTCAGTGATTTCAACAGCTTTTCACCAGTAATCTTAATTCTCTACCCAAGCCAGTTTAGCTAAAGAGGTTGCGAAACAAATCGTAGGTCCAGTTGCTTGGATTCAATTTTCAACTTTAATAAAGCTGTGATAGTTGCAACCCACCTTCATTATTATTGTAAATGAAATGTAAGTATGACGGATGTACTACCAACCATCTTAATTCTTAAAGTGTAGACTAGTTTGAATTATTAACATGATTGGAAACTTATAATTATTACATTTGTGTAAATGTGTAGCCGATGATGCCATTGCCTTCTATAGTCTGTACAATATTTCCATCATTCATGCGTATTGTCTGTAGCTGCCATTCCATATCATTTTTGTTTAGTTTTCATTTTGCTGCATTTAATGTAATGTAATTCGATAAAAGGACAATGAAGCTCTGGCAATTCATTGTTTGCACTATAAGACACTCAAATAGGAAGAATATTCTCTGAATGTTTGAGCACGATCGGTCCAGAAATAAGACAATTATGGCTCTTTGGAAATAGCCATGTATTTCTACCAGTGACTGGCAACACACTCTGGCAAAGTTGTAGACAACTTTCCATACATATTGTACACACACATACATCTTCATTTCTTGTTTCAATTTTCTCATGATATATGTTTAGCCTTCATTTGAGTTCAACATATGATTTGTAAAGTACATGTATACACTGCATATCATGGGTTTCAGGAATAGAAAAGTGTAGTTAGGAAGAAAACGGGGGGAAATGGAAAATGTGTGTACAAAACATATGAGGACTTGTCCACAAATTTGTCAGAGTACGATGCCAAATGAAGTCCCCCGTATAGAAATAAACGGACATCATCAACAAAGAGCCATAGTTTTCTTGTTTCTTGTCCGACTATACTCAAACTTTTATAGATTATTTCTCATACTTCCTTAGAGTCGGTGAAATTAACATTTTGCTTGGCTTTTATTTTTCTCTAGACAATTTCTTCCTTAATGATTCAAATTCTACCCCAAATATACTGCAGTTGTTAGGGAATTCCAAATGGCGGACGAACCAGGTAAAATGCCAAAGGCTCTTCCGGGGAGAGTGTGCCTTTGGGCGATACCGAGATCCGTTTCTTCGACGGTTTGTAGGTGAGTTTGATTTTGCTATCAATTGTAACTCTCAATATTAAAGGGGTCTATAGTATCTTTGTTGACATGACATGAGCGAAACATGATTAATGGTTGATAACATGTGTATGCAGTGATCCAATATGTAAAGTAAATAAAGTGTGAACAGTTCACAATCATGACAATAAATGGATGGTATGTGGCCGAGTAATGAGGGAACATGCAAAGTGATATTTACGAACCCATAGCATTGACGTTGTACACGGTTTTGACTATCCAGTGGATAGTTGATAATCAGAGCACTTCAATCATAAATATCTGTTAACAAAAGGGAAATTAGAAAAGCCCACAAAACCATATTCACTGCTTCAAATGCCAACACAGATACAACATGGTTTGAGAGAAACTCTAGATTTCTTGTTAACCCTTGACTACGGGAACCGGGTGGGTTGTGTACAAAGTCTATGGGACTTTTAGAATCTCGAAGTGAACGGGTTAGATTGCGTGGATGTGGACAATGCTACTAGATCCCTTTTAAAGGGCATCAGGCGTGGGGATGCTACAAAGCGGGTCGCCATTTTGAACTGGGCTAGTTTGCGCGCACCGCATGACACTGAGCTAACGTGCATTAATTACGCACCGTGCGCAACGCGTATGCAAGATGGCGCCGCGCATCTCATTTGACGAATCTGAACTACCTTTAAGTAACATTTGAACATTCACAAAACTTGTTGAGAATACTAGTGGTTTTCTCATGATAACGAATAACCAATAAAAGCAACGAACAGGTTTTGGTTTTTCCCTTTCGTTAAAAAGATATTCACGCTTGAAGTGTTCGGTTTCTAAATTATCCTCTAGAAAGTGTTAACTGTGTACTAAGTCACCTCAATGCGTTTGCGAATATAACTTTGCATTTCGCTCAGTACAGCTCGGTCATAATTATAACATCAATTTGACGTGAGATTTTCACACAGAATCACAGAAATACAAATATTATCCTCCATTCATCACTTTCTGCACACGTTAACACATTGACTGACAAAATATAAACCATAGTTATTATGTAATAATAAACTCTAGTTGAATTATTATACGCAACTAATATCTTGAAGTTAACATATTAATATAAGTTGTTGTTTGTTCATTTTGATTACTACTTTAAAGGGAGTGTCCGCCTTTTACAAATCCTCTGATCAGTTTCCAGTAGACGGATGAGGATAAATGTAACATATATACACAATCAATTTGAGATTGAACAACCCTGTAATTTAGATTTTGCGAATGAAAATCGAATGTGTAGAAATCATCCCTTCATCAAACATTATATCGGCCAATAAATGCATTTAGCATAACATTACAACAATATTGTTCGTATTCTTGTAAAGCTATTGTGAAGCCGACTTTTTGAAGGTATGCCACGAAAAAGTTAAGTATAAACAATTACATGTAGTCAGATTTAGCGGGTCTTAGCTATCTTGTTTAGTATTCGCTTACGCTGTTGAACGATCACAATCTGTGCGCGGGTCACGTAGAGGTCACACACAGCCCGGGGTGCGCCAGCAGCTATCGTGAGCGAAATTTTGCACAGGTGAAGACTCGTAATGCATAATTAAACGCGTCACGTAACATAATTTATTTTGAGGTCTATAACTCCACGAAAAAGTGATTTCAAGCTCTAATTTTTTTAGGCAAGTTGTTAAATGACATTTTCTTTCATATAAGACAATAGCCTCGCATCTTTTGAAATCTGGCTTGCAAAAGGCGGACACTCCCTTGAATTATTCTTCTTCTTTTCTCTTTCTTTTTTTTTCTTTTCTCTTTCTTTTCTTGTTCTTCTTGTTCTTCTCCTTCTTCTTCTTATCACTATGATGACTATTATCATCAATATTAACACACAGGTGCATTGGAGAAATCCCCGGATGTGAGGTGTGGTTCGAACCTCTCCTCTACTGTAAGCTTCCTGCTCTGTTACTGCAGTATCAGGTATGGCGGGCTGTTTATGTCAATATAAACATACCCTTGACAATATGAGATTAACCGTCGTACTTAAATGGATCTAGCAGCATACCCAGGTAGCAAACAAACGTTGGTCCATCGTTGGACCAACGCTGGCCATTTTTGTTCACAACGTTGCTCCAACGTTGACTAGCAACGTTGGACCATCGATGCTTGTGTACGCCCAAGCGACGATGCTACAACGTGTTGGACCAACGTTGGACCAACGTTGGTATCCAACCAGATTTCAACTTCCTAGCAGTTGCGAGAATCCAACGTTAATCCAACGTTGGACCAACGTTGGTATCCAACCAGATTTCAACTTCCAAGGAGTTGCGAGAATCCAACGTTAATCCAACGTTGGACCAACGTTGGTATCCAACCAGATTTCAACTTCCTAGCAGTTGCGAAAATCCAACGTTAATCCAACGTTGGACCAACGTTGGACCAACGTTGGTTTCCAACTTCCAACGAGTTTCGAGATTCCAACGTTGGTCCAACGTTGGCTTGCTACCTGGGTAGTCAATAACATTTCAAAACTCAAACGGTTCTCACATACCTGGTTTTAAACGAATTACCAATAAAAGCATGGAATAGGTTTCGTGTGAATAATTATGTTTTCCGTTACAAAAATATTTATAATTGAAGTAGAAACTGAATTGAACTTTCTCCATGAAATCTTTGTGCAATGAGGTTATAATCATCACTTTGTATTTCGCTCATTACTTTTCATAATTGTTTTCATAATATCCTAGATAATATGAAATATTTATGATTGTATTCAACATTGTATTCCTCTTAAAGGGATAGTTGAGTATTGGTCAAACTTAACTTTAGTAACCAAAACCTGCACCATTACAGTACAAAGTAATAGTTATAACTTCAACATGCTCGAAAATTATACACAATTACAAACGACTATTAAGTAAAACCCCTGTTATCATTCACAAAGAGCCGTTACAACTCAAGAGGGCGCTTTTAAAAAAATCATTGGTTTTAGCCATTTTTCGGGAAATACCAATACTCAACGGTACCTTTAAAAGAACATTTAAGAACATGTTTCAAGTACACCTTAGGATTGTTGTGAAACACCCCCTGATAGTGTATGGTAGTATTTATGTTGACACGAACTGTCTTTTATAATCAGGATGGAGAGCAGCTACCACTCGAGTATGAAGGTAACGAGGAGGTTTTCGCCAGGGCGGCGGGGAAGCTTGACTCTATAAGGTACCAGCTGAAGTTTTCCCCTGAACGACTAGCGTAAGTAAATTTTGTCCATTTAATTAATGTTATAATTATTATAATTACATCAAATCAATCAGATAAGTCGATCCTTGCGGGGGTGGGGGGATTCCTTATTTGTATCCATGTTTATGTATTGATAAATGACTGATTAATTGTATTTTATTACTGATAATCATTGATTCATTAATCGATATATCGTACGATTTCGGGGAACTTGTATTGTTATATTCATGATTCACTCAATGATGAGTTTGTTCCCGCTACTGCCATTTCGACAACTTATGCGAAATAAAAAATAAACTCTCTTAGACTTCTTCACGGACAATTACATGGACAATCTTTTTCTAGAGCTTACTTTTACATACACAATAATGATTAATTCTTTGGTCGATCCTATCCAGCATGTCCGACGTTAAACGCTCGATTGAATCTTCCACTGCCAAATACGTGTTTGTCAAAGACATGGCACATGCCATAATTGACCCACCGACTGGAGTACAGAGTTCAACGCACTTCATTCCAGAGGGATTCCGCCACGCCTTCCTCATCCGGGAACCGTCTCTCGTCTTCGAGTCTTTGCGCAAGTCCCCAGGTTACGACTTGTCTTTTGTTGAAAAGTTTAGAAAAATCATTGAATCAGTGCACTCTACTGGAGAGAACACTAATGAAATTTTGATTTTAGGTGATTTAAATTGCAATTTTTTAGAGAAGGTTAATACATCATTGTTCTCAAAAATGATGTTTTTAATGAATTTGTATAATTTTCAACAGATAATTGATACACCAACTCGTGTAACACACCAATCGAGTACCCTGATAGACACAATATTTACAACTAAAAACGAGAATATAATTGAGCATGGATGTATTCATACATCTTTGAGTGATCACTTTTCTGTGTATGCTATTCGTAGAATAAAATCATTAAATAAATGTCCTACTCAAAAAGGTAAAGTGATAAAATATCGGTTAAATAAACAAGAGAATATGACTGAATTATTATGTATCTTGCAAACTACCTCATGGTCGCATCTCGATGAAGTTATTGATGCGAATGTATATTGGAAAGTGTGGAAAGAAACATTTGTCTCAATTATTGATGAGGTTTCACCTGTTAAAATGAAAAGAGTTCGCGATAAGTCACATTCATGGATTACAAAAGATATTAGAAAATTAATGAATAAACGTGATATTATACATAGAACATTTTTAAAATTGAAAAGAAAACAACATATGCTCAATTATGAAGAAAGTCAATTATGTTTGAAGATGTGGAAGGATTATAAAAAGGTTCGAAACAAAGTAAGCATTTTATTAGAAAAAGAAAAAAGAAATTATTTTGTGTCTAAAATTGAAGAAAACAGTAATGATCCAAAGCGAATGTGGTCTTGTTTAAAAGAGCTATTACCATATAAAAATTCTGCTCTCCCCGTAGTTTTTGAAATTGATGGAGACATGTGTAATAATGATGATATCATTGCGAATACATTTAATGACTTCTTTATTGATTCTAATGTTTTTAATGAATGTGTAAATGATTTGAATGAAGGCAACAAGTGTACTGTAAACCAAAATATTAACGTTGATATACAGTCTATAAATGTTATATTGGAAACAGATTCAAGTGAATTGTTTGTATTTAAAGATGTAAATGAAAATGATGTACTAAAATTACTTTCAGATTTAGACCCTTGTAAAGCAACTGGCATTGATGGTATTAGTGCTTCGCATTTGAAACTTGCAAAAAATGAAATATTGAAAAGTATAACAACATTAATTAATCTATCATTACATTCTGGAATATACCCAAATGAATGGAAAAGTTCAAAAGTAAGACCTATGTATAAAAAGGGTGCAAATCAAAAAATAGACAACTATCGCCCTATATCTATATTACCAGTAGTAAGCAAGATAATAGAAAGAATAGTCCATAAGCAGCTTTATACGTACTTATCCTCACATAGTGTTTTGAATGACTCTCAATTTGGATTTAGACCCGGCCATTCAACGTCAGCAGCACTTGGTTCTTTGACTGATAGCTGGTTGAAATCTATTGATAGCGGACATGTAATAGGTTCTATTTTTATTGATTTAAAACGCGCTTTTGACACTGTCGATACGGAAATCCTACTTGTCAAGTTACGTAAGATAGGCTGCTCTGACCCTGTTATAAATTGGTTTAACTCCTACTTAAATAACAGGAGCCAAAGAGTTATAATCCGTGACACTCTATCAGATGAAAGGTCTCTATCCCTCGGGGTACCACAAGGGTCCATATTAGGACCTCTTTTATTTTTGATTTATATTGATGATTTAGTGATGGCTTTGAAACATTGTCATGTAACCATGTATGCTGATGATACAACACTTTATTATAGTAGTTCATCTGGAATTGATATTCAAAATAGATTACAAGAAGATATGAATAATGTTAAATTATGGCTCTATGCTAATAAATTGACATTAAATGTTGATAAAACTAAATTAATATTTATAGGTACTCCGCAAAGATTAATTGATAAGGGAAATGTGCAAATAAAATTTAAAGGAACAATTATTGAACAATGTAAAAGTATTAAATGTCTCGGAGTAATTATTGATGAACATTTAAATTGGTCAGAACATGTTGATTATGTATGTAAAAAGGTATTTTTTAGTTTAAGTATGTTAAGGAGAATAAAGCCTTATGTTCCAAAAGATACTATGAAATTATTATATTTATGTTTGATTCAATCTCAAATTGATTATTGTTGCGAGATATGGGGGGTTCATTCTATTCATCAAACAGAACGTATTATTAAATTACAAAAAAGGGCCGCAAGGATGATTTTATGCTGTAATTTTCATACCCCGTCCAAGGACATGTTTAATCAGTTAAAATGGCTACCATTTAATGATCGTGTGACATATTTTAAATGTGTATTTATGTACAAATGTATTCATCGTCTTTCCTCTAATTTTTTATTATGATTCGTTTGTTTTTGTTTCTGATACTCATTCATTTAATACTAGACACGCGGCAAATTTGAATTTGATTATTCCTAGGGCTCGCACAGAACAATATAAACATTCTTTATTTTATTCTTCTATATTCCTTTGGAATAATTTACCCATTGAAATTAAAACTTCAAATTCCTTGAATATTTTTAAACAGAAAATGAAACAATATTTATTCAAAAACCTTGCCATATAGTCTAAAATTGTAATGAGTGATATCTTACTATTAAGTATTGTTCAGTATTTTTATATTTGTTATTTAAGTGATGAAATAATTATGTGAGCAACATTTATGTTGTTTTTTATATTATGAATAAACCCTATTAGACTTTTTTTTTTTTTTTTTTTTTTTTTTTTTTTTTTTTTTTTTTTTTTTTTTTCAAAATGTGTGTATATGAATTGCAGTATCTTGATATTTTTATTCTTTTAATGTAAACATTTATATATTTATGTACAATCGTAAAATTTATTTCAAATGTTTTTGTAACGATGTTTAAAAGTCATGTTTTTATAACAACAATGTTTGTATACTGTATCCCAGGGCCCCATGGGAGACCAACTTATTGTTGAATGGGCCACCCTGGTAAAATATATTGAAATAAATAAATAAATAAAAATAAATAAATAACAACAATATACATTGCATCAACCATTCATCACTTTTTGCACATGTCAACAAAGTTACTAGATCCCTTTAAAGTGTAGGCAGAAAGCGGTGTATGGAATAAATATTGTACAATTAACGTAGGCTTTAGGGCATGATTTAAAACAATTTGACATCAGAAATTACACCATCACGAGCATTGAAAGGGGTTTCAGAGACGAACAACCAGCTAAATGTCTTTCTAGCTCATTTGGTAGATCACTGGTCTAGCAATCGGGAGCTCTCGAGTTCGAACAAAATTATATTATATGTTTTTGTTTCAAACATTGAGAAACTGACCAGAAATGATAATATAATTAAAAATGAGCAAACAAAATAGGGCTTTCCCGGGATTCGAACCCGATACCTCCAAATGACTAGATCGGTGCTCTATCGACTGAGCTAGACTGCTCATGTGACGATTGTTCGTCACGGACACCCTATAATATGCTTTCTAGCTTAGTCGGTGGTGCACCGGTCTAGCAATCCGGTGGTCTTGGGTTCGATCGCATGTTATACACATACACATGAGAGGCTTCGTCTATAGTGTGTGAGGCAGCGTAGCTCCTACGCGACATCACGCAAATTTGTAAGCCAATGAATTGTGTCCGAGTCCGAGTTGTTTAAATCTGGAGAGGCATGGTAGAAATTATGTTAATTAGGTTATACATATACATATGTATAACCTATTGATTTCGTTCGAATTTTTATTATTATTTATTAGGTTATACATATACATATGTATAACCTATTGATTTCGTCAAGATTTTTATTTTTATTTTTATTTTTATTTTTTTTATTTATTCTTCCTAATTTTGTGCGTCGCATATCTCACGATCAGATGAATCAATTATCATGAATATTCACATGATGATAGATCATGGTCTAACTTAGTGCAGTGAAACTTTTCAGTGACGTCACATCACTATGACGTCATCAGGACGCCATTTTGTCAAATTTCAATAATCATCATAACTCAGTCATGCATCATTAATTTCACTTCAAATTTCGCATCAATATCAATCAGTTCAATCGTCATCTTTTAAGCTCACGCGCGTGCGCTTACACTCGGAGACGCGCGCGTACGCGTCCGTCAAGTGAAAAATTTTTTTTTAAATGTTCAAAACCTCAACCCGAGTAATTTACTATATGTTTCAGACAATTTTAAGCGTTTCAAAAAATTCCGCGCGTGCGCGTCGGCGCGCGCGTATTTGCGCGCGTAACACGAATGAATAGTAAAATTGTCGTTTTTTCACATGTTTTGCATTCCTTATAGATCCCCTCAACACACCCTATCAATTTGAGTCATTGTTGACTCATAATAACGGAGTACGCGCGCGTCAAAGTCAAAATTACGCGCGCACGCAAATTGGCAAAATATGGTAAAAACATACTTTTTTTTTCGGCCATAACTTTTTAAAAAGTCCATAAACATCCAATTTTCTTTTAATATTCGGATAGATTATGAGTTGTAGATACGAATTCATACCTCATTTATGCCGAGTAAATGTTATAAAGTCATCATATTGACGGTTAAAGTTGAAAATGCGAATTTTAATCAATTTCAGTCAATGTTGAAATTGATCACAGCGGACTATTGACCATATCTCACTTATTCTCCATCAATGTACTCCCAAATTTTGATATATCGTAGCTGATGTTCTGCTCTATTCGCAATCTATTCACACCATTTAGTTTTGTTCAACGGATCCTGATGAATTGTTTGATTGGAAATAAGAGTTCAAATCTGTTACAAATTGAGGGTTAGCCAAAACGTATGTTATCGACCTATAACTGCTGAAGAAATTACGCTATCAATATGAGATTTCGCATGTAGATAGGGATTTGCAAGCCCATCATTTCATAAGTTAACACCAAATCGCGAAAATGCATATTACATTGTCATATTTACCGTTAAAGGTCAAATAAATCAAGCATGAATACTCAATAACCACGTACGCCGTGCACATGAAATTCAGCACACATGTATGGTATAATGAAAGGAAAAATGTTCATAAGATAAGATCGGATTATGAAAATGGCGTTAAGGATATGTAAATTAGGTTCAAAGGTCAAATAATTCACTGTTACAATGACAAATGCAGTGTGCAATCACTGATGTATCTTTCCCGATTTCCCATTTTCGTTAAGAGATCTGTTGGTCTCGCGGTATAATTTGTGACACAAGATCAAAGGGTCGTGGGTTCGAATCCAAGGCAATATTTTTTAACTTTCTTTTGTTCTTCTTTTTTTCTCTTTTTTCAGGGGGGGGGGGGGGGAATCTATCATTATTGATATGATAATTGAGTAGTTATTTTTGGAATCATCCTCTTATCATTTTAAATCGATATGTATAACCTTAATTCGTCAAAAGTGACGAATTCAAAATCTAGTATTGTTTTTGTGTCTGTATGCCAATGCATAGAGACACGAAAACAAGGATTTTGTTCGTCGGATACCTCAATAACGGGTGCAGCTATTGTCCTGAAACTTTGCCAGATGATAGATCTTGGTCTAACTTAGAACTGCCAAACTTTTGGGTGCCGCCGACTGTTCGTGACGTCATCGGGACGCCATTTTGTGAAATTTCATTAATGGATGTATCTCAGTCATGCATCTTCTATTTCCCTTGAAATTTAGCACCAATAATTATCACGCCGAGTGGCAACTTTTCCCAGTATGCGCATGCGCATGCGCATGCGTCACGTAACAAGCGCGTACGCGCCCGTCTAAGGATCTTAAAATCTGAAAATGCTCAAAAACAACCATTTTTTTATTCGGGCATAACTTTTTTAAAAGTCCACAAAAACCCATTTTTATTTTAATATTCGGATAGATTATGAGTTGTAGATGCGAATTCATACCTCATTCATGCCGAGTAAATGTCATAAAGTCATCATATTGACGGTTAAAAATTAAATGGCGCACGAGTGTGAAAATTTCCCAAGTCTGGTCTCTTATCGGCCATAACTTTTTTAAAAGTCCACAAACTCGCAAATTTCTTTGAATATCCGGAAAGATTATGAGTTGTAGATGCGAATTCATACCTCATTTATGCCGAGTAAATGTTACAAAGTCATCATATTGACCGTTAAGATTTAAAAAGCGCACGAGCGTGAAAATTTCCCAAGTCTGAACAGCGCCATCTAACATCTAAGGGCGAACAGTTCTAAACAAATAATTGGCAAAATATGGTAAAAACATGCTTTTTTAATTCGGCCATAACTTTTTCAAAAGTCGACAAAAACCCAATTTTATTTGAATATTTGGATAGATTATGAGTTGTAGATACGAATTCATACTTGCTTTATGCCGAGTAAATGTTCTAAAGTCATCGAATTGACCGGTTAAAGTTGAAATCGCGCAAAGAGTGTGAAAATTGGCTAAATCTGGTCAAACATGCACTTCTCTTATCGGTCACAACTTCTTTGATACATGGAAATATACAAATATTTTTTCATATTCTGAAAGAGTATGAGTTGCACATATTTTTACAAATTTAACATTGGCCAATCAGATTTGGTAACGTCATCATAGTGCACGATAAAGTAAAAAAAAGTTCAACCTTCAATTACGACCTGTTCCCGTGCTCTAATCGTGAAATAAAATCGAAAATCGCGATAAAGTAGCGGAAACTCAGCTTTAACATACTGAAAACCGGGTAAAAATCGGCCAAAGGAAAAGTGTGATATGGTCAAAATAAGACGTCAAGTACAGAGCCATTTTACAGTCATTTTGGTAAATTTAAGAGCTTCCCCCTCCCCTTTTGTTATGAATTAATATTGTTACCGTATTTTGTGTCATTCATTTATGCCAAGTAAATGTTATGACATCATCATATTACGCGTTGAAAAAGTCAATATCATCATATCGAAATTTCAATATGTATAACCTTAATTCGTCAAACGTGACGAATTCAACATCTAGTTCTTCCTGATTTTGTGCGTCGCATATCTCAAGATCACATGAATCAATTGTCATGAATCTTCACATGATGATAGATCATGATCTAACTTAGAACTGGTTACCTTTTCAGTGACGTCACATGACTGTGACGTCATCAGGACGCCATTTTGTCAAATTTTAATAATCATTTTATCTCAGTTATGAAATATCAATTTCAATTCAAATTTCGTATTAATATTAATCAGGTCAATACTCATCTTTTAAGCTCATGCGTGTGCAATTACACTCGGAGACGCGCGCGTACGCGTCCGTCAATTAATTTTTTTTTTTTTAAATGCTCAAAACCCCAACCCGAGTAATTTACTATATGTTTCAGACAATTTTAAGCGTTTCAAAAAATTCCGCGCATGCGCGTCGGCGCGCGCGTATTTGCGCGCGTAACGCGAATTAATAAGAAAATTGTCGTTTTTTTACATGATTTGCATGCCTTATAGATCCCTAAACACACCCTATCAATTTGAGTCATTGTTGACTCATAATAACGGAGTACGCGCGCGTCAAAGTCAAAATCACGCGCACACGCAAATTGGCAAAATATGGTAAATTGGCAAAAATATGGTAAAAACATCCTTTTTTTATTCGGCCATAACTTTTTAAAAAGTCCACAAACATCCGATTTTCTTTTCATATTCGGATAGATTATGAGTTGTAGATACGAATTCATACCTCATTTATGCCGAGTAAATGTTATAAAGTCATCATATTTAGGGTTAAAGTTGAACATGCAAATTTTAATCAATTTCAATCAATGTTGAAATCGATCACAGCGGACTTTTGACCATATCTCGGTTATTCTCCAACGATTTTCTCCCAAATTTGGATATATCGTAGCTGATGTCATGCTCCATTCGCAATCTATTCACGACATTTCGTTTTGTTCACTGGATCCTGATAAATTGTTTGATTGGAAATAAGAGTTCAAATCTGTTACAAATTGAGGGTTAGCCAAAACGTATGCTTTCGACCTATAACTGCTCGAGAAACTATGCTACCGATGTGAAACTTCGCATGTAGATAGGGATTTGCAAGACCATCATTTCATAACTTAACACCAAATCGCGAAAATGCATATTTCATTGTCATATTTACCGTCAAAGGTCAAATAAATCAAGCATGAATACTCAATAACCACGTTCGCCGCGGACATGGAAATTCAGCACACATATGAAAAGGAACAATTTTCATAAGATAAGATCGGATTATGCAAATGGCATTAAGGATATGTAAATTAGGTTCAAAGGTCAAATAATTCACTGTTACAATGACAAATGCAGTGTGCAATCACTGATGTATTTTTCCCGATTTGCCATTTTCGTTAAGAGATTTAATGTTGGTCTCGCGGTATAATTTGTGACACAAGATCGAAGGGTCGTGGGTTCGAATCCAAGGCAATATTTTTTAACTTTCTTTTTTTCCCTCTTTTTTTCAGGGGGGGGGGGGAATCTATTATTATTGATATGATGATTGAGTAGTTATTTTTGGAATCATCCTTTTATCATAATAAATCGATATGTATAACCTTAATTCGTCAAAAGTGACGAATTCAACATCTAGTTTGTATTAGAATTGTTTTGTGTAATGGTATAATATTGCTGTCAGTCTGTTGTTATTGTAGGACCCGGATGAGGTTGCAATACACATCAATGTATCTCATAATCAATTGGCTTTTATAGAGATTTTACGACCCAAATCAATTATTGTAAGTTATTTTGTTTTTGTTTTAACCTCATAAAACCCATAAAACCCAAATGATTTGTGTAGATAAGCAGTTTGAATCATTAAACATTTGTTTTCAACCAGTCATGTGCTCCTACTCGATCGATTTATATTTTATTTCCAGCCTTTGAAGCCACCGTACACATGCAACACTGAATTTCAGATTTGCTAATTTCATTGAAGCTACTACATTATATGAAGTCACATCCCCGTATAGGATGACACATTATACAGATGTTAAAAGAAAACTTTATTGGCGAAATGCACTAATTCATAATTCAAATCATGATTTTAGAAAACCATTCCATACAAATAAATAATTTGAAACCTTAACATTTTCCCATATTTGATTTTTGTATTAACATAAATAATCAACGAGTAATGGAACGATCCTCAAAATCCAATACGTCACTAATGCCATACTACGTTTCTCGTGAAAATCACCGTAGGCCAATCCACTAAGTAAAACCGTACATGAAATATAAACATATTAATTCATTATTTTCTTCCTATTTGCTCGCTACAAAAATAGACAAGAATATTACAAATATATCGGCAATATCAACAATAAAAATTACCCGAAATGTGGTGGTAAATGTTGATACAATCTTTAGCAAATTACAACAAAAGTGGTAACTCCGCACGTGCCCTCATAGACCCCCGTTTATGAAGCACATGCACTACATAAACAGACACAAAACGAGAGATAAAGTAATTTACCTCGTTTACTTCGCAATTCTTAGTTAATCAATTGACATAACAAACGAGATTCCTTTACTTTTAAAAAAGGGACCAGTTTGTACAGGCCAACATGGCCAAGAAATCGAATTTTTCGAATACATCCTTGTCATGCTTGTCCGAGCTTTGGTGTATTCACGATCGATACGGTACAGCAATATACAAAAGGTAATTGTGCTCGAACCGCAGAGTACAAACGGCATGTGTGCACGTACAGGGAACACACAATCATAGCTTGGCTTCAATGACGTGACGACGTCCGAGCAGATGCGTTCATTACGGACTTTTCGCAAACCTGAGGACGACGAATAGTAGGGTGGTTAATGGGTCCGTGACTGCATTTTGGGGTACGATTGTTTTACTTGACATACATACTCCTTGGATCAAAAGAAGAAAATTCTTCCAAAGAGACGCTCTGTATCTATGCAAATTAGGCCTAATTTCCATAATTGAATATGATCTCTCAAATATATCAATAAAAACACCACTTTTATAGATATCCCATATCCCAAGTAAAACAATTGTACCCCAAACTGCAGTGAACACCATATTTGTGGCCCCTACTAGAAGAAATGACGTAATTTAGGCGAGAAATTACGTCACTTACGTTCTCTCTCGTCGTCTGGCCAATCTGAGCACTAGTTCATGCCCGATTTCAGGTTCGTCGGAAAATCCAGTACACCGTCTTCAGAATTACGTAATCAGAGAATTATCAACATGTATGTGTGTGTGTGTGTTTTATACGTGTGTATGTGTATGTGTGGTGGATTATGTAACTGGTGTATACGTGTGTGTTTGAATGTGTGCGTTTGTGGCTGTGTGTACGTGTGTGCGCATTTGTGCGTGTGTGTGTTTGTGAGTGTATATGTGTTTGTTTGTGTTTGTTTGAGTGCGAGTGCGTGCGTCTGTGTGGGAGTTTTATTAATGTTGTGTTTGTGTGTATACGCGTGTGTCAGGGTTTGTGTTTGTGTGTGCGCATGTGTGGGGTGTTTGTGTGCATTTGTGTTTGTTTGAGTGCGAGTGCGTGCGTGCGTGCGGGAGTGGATGTTTGTGCGTGTGTGTGTATACGTGTGTGTGTGTGTTTGTGTGATTGAATGTGTGTATATATATGTGTGTGTGTGTGTCTGTGTTGCAGTTGGAGTATTTAAGTGTTCGGTGCGCATGTGTATGTGTGAAAGTGTATGTATGTGCATGAGTGTTGACTAAAAGCGAAAATGGTTGAAAGGCAGCGAACAGGTAGTGAACAGGACGGGTTGACTAGATCCAATAGACCGCTTCTGTGATGTATGCAAATAATATGCGTATGACGTAATACTAGTAACTAGGTCCGACAAGCTAACTATGCCGGAGCTTGACGGACCTAGTTACTATTGTTAAGCTTGCCAACGGGGAGTATTACGTCATACGCATATTATTTGCTTATACAGGGTGGCCCAGAAATAACGGAACGGGGTACTTTCCATTATAAAGAAACATACAGACTAGGTTCACTGGATATATAATCTTTTAAAAAGAAATTTGATATCAACAACAGTAATTTGGTCAAGTAGTTTTTTGTTTGGTATCTATCCAGTGAACCTATTATGTACGTTTCTTCACAATGGCAAATACCCCGTTCCGTTATTTCTGGGCCACCCTGTATACTTACAGAAACTGTCGTTTGAGGACGGGAAACTCGTTCCCGTCCACCTAGCGAAAAGACCCTATTAGCATATGTAAACACAAACACGGGTACTTTTGACAAACAAAATAATGCAGATTTTATTGAAGGTTATACATTTGCAATTTTTGTGGAGATCAACCTTTGAGGGTATACAGAACAACTTATTTTTTTTAAATTCGTCAGTAAACTCGTCTTCTTTTAACTGGTGTAAAGGGAACATCACGGAATGTTTCTCTCCGAAGGATTTGAAATGCTATTGAGGGAGGAATTTAAGTCCCGAGCCATGGTCGAGGGAATTATTGTCTTTACAAAATAGAATTTCGAATCGGGAGGGAACATTCCATGAAGTGCCCGACAACAAAATGGACATTATTATTGTTATATATTAGTTTGTCTACAAAACTACCACATTTTTACACCTAGCCTCTCTGAGCTCGAATAGAAAATGTGATTTTTGGAAGTGATATGATGACAAGTCATTGTATTGTCATATTATAATCTCTCTTGCAGCATTGAACATAACACCTGCAATCGATAGCATATTTAATATTTAATATTTAATTAGGATTATGATACCTAAGGTCAGAGGTCAAATGGCATAGGTCAAGTTTGTAATTTTGCACGGGAGTACTTTAAACAAATGTTTTCCAACTTAAATTCATTTTGGAAATCCTGTGAATTATGAACAGCTATAATGTTCATATTATTATCAGATAACTGATAAAGATCCGTAAGTAAGACAATAAAGAGTACACATTATTTCAAACGGTTAACATTATAATGTATTTAATTATGTGGGGATGTCTGGTCACGCGTGTGACATTTGCAATATGAATGGGAAAATAGGAATTTTACATGTAAATGGTTAAGAAAGTTTCAAGAGGTTAAATTTGTTCGCAAAGTTGGTTTCAACATGTACAGGATAAGAATAAGAGGAATAGGCTTGCTTAAAGTGATGCCTGTAAAGTGTCTAACTCCACGAAAAATACTTGGAGCTTCCTCGTTTCTCTTCTGCCGTGTTGTTTAGCTTATGGTAAGAGAAGAATAAAATAGGGTTAGATTTTTTCAAATGTCCCTTTAGTATGAAGATAATTATCATTGAAAATCATTATTTCAAAAGCGCGCGGAAATTCCATGAATTCTGTACCGTCTGTAAACATACACAGGTGCGGATATCGCCAAACGGATGATTATTACTGCGACAAATCTACGGCAGGCCATCAGTATTTGGTGATAAAATATGAACTCAATATTCGTTTTTTTCACTTGGTAAACAGTGTTCAATTTCTTTCAAACTTTCACAAATCTTTCAATTGTATTTTACAATGATATTGATATAGGATTGAAGCCTCAAATGTCATTTTGTGCAATATCTGACACTTTACAGGTATCACTTTAATATCTTTTTGATATTATCTTGATCATTTTCTGAGTGATGACTTTTGTTCATTATTGAACAAAGGTAGATTTATACAAATAAGCATGAACATGTCTTAATTCAATGTTAAACATATATCTCATGAAAATGTGGACATTGATTTTTCCCAAAATCTAATAAAAAAACAGGCCAAAAAAAAACTAAATTCATCCCCCAAAAGTTAAACTTTCCAAAGAATGGCCCAAAATCACTTTGGTCATGACCTAAATTTGGTAATGTTTGTATAGTATACGAGTCGAACGTATATATGTAGGCATACTATGAACATACAAAACTGACCTTATCGCCGTGGTAAATGATAAGTAACTGATACATTATTTCAATAAATGAAGAGCCTAGTTCCAAAAGGCGCTAAATCCAATTTCCATAAAAAAAAAACAATTTAGTTATTAATATTAGTTCAATAATAAGCTACGTAGCTAGTTAGATTTTGAATGATAAATGATGCAATTGAAAACAAAATATGGAACGTTCCATTTTCATACCCCCATAGGTGCGCCAGACATTTAGAGCCTTTTGGTAATAAGCTCGTCAAAAAACTTAAACATTACATAACACCTATTCCCCTGGATTTGATAGCGATTGACTTGTTGCACTTTGTACTGAAACATTCTCGATCAATGACGTGTTTAAAGGTAAACGACAGTAGTGGGAAACGCCCCACGCAAAACAAAAAACTTTGCGGGGCTTGTCCCCGGCTTGTCGATATCTCAAGCCCAGCGGCTATAGCGGCGCGGACATGTGCGAATGGGCAATGGATTTATAAATTTCACGGGAGGCCGGTAGTGTCACCTCATATTCAAAGGCTCCCCTGGGAGTTGAGATGGTGCACAAGATAATTGTGCGGGTTTGAACTGTACCTGATGACCAATGGTAATAATACGCTTCTGAATGCGCCTCAGAATCGGGCACCTAGGTGCATGCTGCTCTATAAATGCTATATATTATTATTATTATTAAAGGCGTTACACATGACCGTTAAAGGGGTAGTACAGATTTGATAAGGCTGAGCTTTAATAACCAAAACCTGCACAATAACACTACAAACCAATACATGTAGTTATAACTCCACCATGCTCAAAAGGTAGAACATTACAAACGACTAATTAAAAAGTATGTTATCATTTAAAAAGAGCCATTAAAAACACAAAAGGGCGCCTTCTAAAAAAGCATTGGTTTCAACCATTTTTTATACAAAATTATGCCTGTGATGTTTTGTTGAAATAATGATTAATTCAAACATATAAAGAATATAACTAGAGCGCCGGTCTAGCAATGGGATCGAATCCCGTTGGAATCCTATTTTCTTTGTTCTTTTTCAATCACGAAATAATGATTAGATAGAAAAACCATCAACAACTATTTAAAAACCTCTTTTGACAATTTTTGAAAAAGTGTAAGCATTTATAAAATAAAATAAAAAAATCATCGAATAAATCTGGGCCCCAGATTTATTCCGATCGGATATATACTTCGCACAAAAAGTTCCGCAATCGAGGTTTGCGCATTAATAACTTTTCTATTAGGTTATTACCATTGGTAAATTTGGTATCATTGGAAAGCGTGAATTCTCCCCTTCACATTGATATAATATTTGCTATGAATATTATATCATGGAATGTGCATTGCATCCAAATGTAGGGCAAAGTCAAAAGTGAAATGTTGCAAAATGCACTGATTCTGTCAACAAAGGGCCTTCCTTTTGTTTGAAGATTAAAATGTGGCTTGAATGCCTATTTCGTTATTACCATTCATGAATTTGGTAACATCGGAAAGCGTGAATCCTCCTCTTTACATTGATATAACATTTGCTATGGATATTTTTATCATGGAATGTGCATTACATCCGAATGTAGGGCAAAGTAAAAAATGAAATGTTGCAAAATGCACTGATTTTGTCAACAGTGTGCCTTCCTTTTGTTTGAAGATTAAAACGTGGCTTGAATGCATGACCACCTCACCCCCATTCAAGCCAAGGAAGGCACTCTGTTGACAAAATCAGTGCATTTTGCAACATTTCACTTTTGACTTTGCCCTACATTTGGATGCAATGCACATTCTATGATAAAATATTCATAGCAAATGTTATATCAATGATACCAAATTTATGAATGGTAATAGCGTAATAAAAAAGTTATTAATGTGCAAACCTCGATTGCGGAACCTTTTGTGCGAGGTATATATATTATTGATATTCCAGCAGTTTCTGAAATAAAGTTTGTTATGCCATTAAAATTCCATGCTTTTTCAAATTTTACACTCAGTCTTTCATTACCTCACCAAAAAGTATTTTGTGCAGCGCCCTGTATACCAAAACTAGACTACCCCAAATTACCCCCTATTTTGCTGCGTTTTGCGTAAATTTTCAGCAAATTATACCCCTTTTAACACAAAAACTGGTACAAATTGGCATCGAAAGATAACCCTAATGTTTGCATTTCGAGTAAAAAAGACCCCTTTTTAAAGATTTCAAGTACTCAGGTAAAATACATTTTGTGGCCCATAACGAAAAGCTAACCCTTTTCAAAGTTTCGCGAACATTCTGCAAAAAGTAATGCTTGGTTGAAATAATGTATATCATTGTTATATGATAATTATGTCCACTGGGTTTTGTGTGAAAATTTCAAGTTAAATGGTCGTTATATGGCCGAGTAATGAGCAGAAATGCAAGGTGATGTTCACTAACTCATTGCACTAACTTTGTTTGCGGTCCAGTGGATTATTTAGAATCTGAACACTTCAATCGTAAATATCTTTTCAACGAACATGACGAAAGGGATTTAAAAAAAACCGAAACCTGTCCCATGCCATTATTTTTAATACGAATACAACAAAGCATGGGGGAACCGCTAGAATTCGCATTGGATTTTGAGGATTTGGACAATGTCACTAAGTCCCTTTAACGATCATGAGTACACATCGTCAATGTTAAGTTACACCGTCCACCGGGGGAAATTATTTGACAACAAATCTTCATAACAACAAATAAAGATATGCCGCAATTATTTCGCGCCCCCCCTCCCTCCACCATTGAGGCAGAGCATGCTACGCAATTTTTCTAAAAGGTCAACTTCTGTCCACTGAACAATATCACTCCGCTTGTGAATTACACTCACATAACATGGTTTCTTGAATTTTACTACAGAGTTGCACATATTACCGTATAGTGTTCTACGCCACTTATCAGACCCTCTATAATTCCTTCATAATTCTTTCAGATAATTTGTAAGTATGACAGATATCATTACCATTTTCTAAAAGCAGGGGCGTCGATCCGTTTTTTGAGATTGGGGGGGGGGGGGGCCAATTTGAAAATTTTTCCAGAGTGACCACTGAGAGAGCTAAAAGCCCCACATTGGCATGCCCGGAAGTTTTATTATGCGCTCATTGAAAGTGTCTTGATGGCTCGAAGACCTGACTTTGGGGGGCACCCACATTTGGGGACAATAATGGGGGTCCAGGGGGCGGAGCCCCCGGAAGCTTTTAGATTTCAGACCTTTGCAACTCCTATCATGGGTGTTAAAATTGTATAAAATAGTGAACCTACTCGTAACGTATTTTTAAAGGGCATAGCGAAAAAGATTGAGCCTTGCATGAGATGGATCCACGTGATCCTGTATACTGCAGAGCCATCAATATAGTCTAGGGCATTGGGCTCCCATGAAACTAAGCAAGGGCGTCAACAACTTCTCAAAAGTGGAGGAGAGACATTGCGAGGAAGCAAAGCGACCGAGCGGGGTAGGGTGTGGGAGGGGGTGTCCCCCTCCCACAGTAGGGAGCTTTTGTATTATTGGCCGTGAAATTGTGCGATTTGGTGCACAACTGAGACAGAAATTTCACGTAATATGAAGTATATATGTATCGAACCAAACATACATAATGACAAAGGGAGGGGGACAATCTGCTCTTTTTTCAAATGTGGGGGACATGATATTCTAATTTGATTTGCGTTCAGCGCATATGGACCGAATTGACTGAAAGATATATTTTAGATTATTTTCTTTTCTGTGACGGTGTGCTATCTATAGATGAGGGTTTAATAAACTTCGTTTGAGGTGTGCGTTTGAGAAATTACACTGCCCAACACATTTCGAAAGGTGAGTTCCCGCAACCAAAATGAAACTTGCAATATGATAAACTGTATGCGCGCGAGGTGCGCGGCAAAAAAGAGATTTACAGTCCTTTTCAAGCTAAAAAAAACGGCTATTTTGAAGATTAATTATTGATTAATGTGTCTTTCCCCTCTTTGGCATTATATCACTTGATTTTTTTCTTCCTCATTTTCGGAATTATTGGGGGCGAAATGATATGTTCGCCCCCCCAATATTTTCATTGGGGGCGACCGCCCCCCTGCCCTCCCCCCCCCCCCCAGGATCGAAGCCCCTGGTAACTGGTGAAAAGCTGTTGGAATCACTGAGCTGAGTAATCATCTATATTGTTCGAGATTAAGGCTTATATGAAGAACGATTTTTTTTTGTTTACATCCAACGTACGACGTAGCTAAACAAAGTGCACTTTATACTTTGTCCTATGCTTAGTGGCGTAGCGTGGTCGGACTGATTGGGGGGGGGGGCGGAAACTTATTGAGGGGCACACTTTATGTTTTTCTTCAAAAAATGTCCCCTTATGTTTCCTATTTTGTTTGTCTTCAAATTATTGGGCGCATGTGCCCCCCCCCCCCCCCCCCCGTCGCTACGCCACTGGCCACGTCGCTACGCCACTGGTCAACTAAAGTTGACCTTGTTATAATGTTTGCGGTTGCGAATAATTGTGTGCAGTAGCATAACTACATGTATATTCCCCGAGTATTATGGTAATTTTGTCCTAACTGTTAACCGAGTTAAATTTAGCGTCTTTATATTGGGAAGTTGCAACTCGCCATTATTCCTGTAATATTCGTGAGTATGATACTGTAATATGTATATTCTATAAAATAATTGACCATTTAAATTACAGGGACCACATTGTCGGAATCCACATCGAAAAATAACACTGCTTTCCTGGTTAAAAAGCGAAAATATGAATCAGCTTTTACAACGAATTACTGTATAACGTCTATGAGGTTTATGACCGTTCACTTCATTAACACTTTTGAGCTGAATGATAGATATCGTCATACTAAAGGGGCATTCGAAAAAAATCTAACGCGTTTTTATTCTTCTCTTACCATAAGATGAACAACACGGTAGAAAAAAAAAAGAAACGAGGAAGCTCCAAGTAATTTACGTGGAGTTAGACACTTTACAGGCACCCCTGTAATAGGTAGAACAGTCTCTGAAAGTCTGAGCGCGATAGGTCAAGAAATAAGAAAACTATGGCTGTTGGGAAATAGCCATGTATTTATACAGTCAAACCTGCTAATGCGACCACCTGTCCATAACGACCGCTCTCTGGTCCCACTGAAAAATCATGTGTTAAGCGACCTGCGTAATGCGACCACCTGCCTAACGCGACCAGCGACCACCCCATTTGTGTCCCAACGCACATAACGTGAATAGCGAGCGCAAAATTATGGGATTATGGTATTATACATGAAACCCTCGGTATTTGTTTGATTATAAAGCATAGCTAGTCAAGCGAAAAAATAATAGAGGCACGTTTGATATATCACTGCATTTAAATATTTTCGATTTATCCTTAAACTTTCTGGAGTCACAATATATGCTTGTCATGCATGCTCTTCTTGTATTTTTTGGGGCCGAATAACAACTATACCGAATATACTTACTAATTATATCAACTTAATAAAGCTAGTCTAACAAAGACAGAAGTTACCAGTAAACAGTTACTTCGTTTCACACCTGTTTGGTCTGAATGGTTTGAGTCAAGATTGGGGGCCATGGGGGTCCAGGACGGGGGGGGGGGGGGGGGGGCGGAACCACGGAATTTATTTAGATTTCAGACATTTGGAACTGCTGTATGATGTGTGATAAAATTGTATAAAATAGTAAATATATTCGTAGCTTTTTTTCACGGACATAAGTGGTCCAAGGGCTTTATAACAGTGGCCAATGGGTTGCGCATCACCCCGAAAGCTTGTAAATATTAATTATGAAATCAAATAATTTTCTTTATGATTTTCGGCATTTTAAGCACTCTCGAGATGGGGTCTAAATGGTATAACATACTTATTGGCCCGTATTCACAAAGGAGGTTTGTACAAACCCCGGTTCAAACCGCGGTTTACATCTATGGAATGCCAATTGTAAACTGATGGAGAGAGAATGTAAATTCCTTACTTGTTAACAATGTTGATGGTACACATTCTCTCTCCATCAGTTTACAATTGGCATTCCATAGATGTAAACCGCGGTTTGAACCGGGGTTTGTACAAACCTCCTTTGTGAATACGGGCCAAAGAATCTGTTTATGGGTTTAATATAGCATGCATGACAATGCAGTAGCGAGGAGCCTGGCATGGGATCTGTGCAGGTGCTCCTGTACTAAGACCATTGATCATGTTGATGGGGTCTATGTAGTGATCCCCCAAAATCATTTATAGACTTCAGTAATTTAGATCTCTCGAGCTGTGCGCTCCTATAAGGTAAAATATATAATTAATTTAAATACGTGGAATTTGACGAGCTATTTGGCGAGTGTACAGTCAGCATGCCATATTTGTTTGTTTGTTTGTTTGTTTGTTTTATTTCTGCATTTTTTTCAAAACAATACATAATCATAATCGTACAAATCATGTTTTTTACAATAAAATTACAAGGTAATAATTATACATAAAGAATATTACAAACATAATTATCAATTTCGAGTAATACATAAAGCACATAAATGCAGGAGACCGCCATCATGAGCATATGTACGGGTAGCAGGGGCCGACATTGATATGACCCCATTAGAGGGTCCATGGGATGGAGCCTCCCGGGATTAAGTATTTTAATCAATTTCTTACTCTTTGTTTTCAACCAAACGACACATAATCTAGCCAAAGACATGCCCTTTCTCCGCCAGAATATACATGATCACTACAGCCTTGCCTATCCGACTTCAAAAATAACTTTTTGATGATATTCCGACTTGCTTTGTGTTCAGCGCTTGTGAACGGAATTAAAGATAGTTTTAGATCGTTTTCTTTTCTGCGCTGATGTTCTTTACAGATGAAGGTTGTACATTGTTGTTATAACTCCCTTTCCTTCATGAGTGCATGTTTGCAAAACCGTAATGTTGGGTCTTAAAAAGAAACACAGCATTTTGAAGGTTGATTATTGATATTTATGTGTTCCGCACTTTGCCATTATACCCGTCGATTTTTTCTTCATTTTCAGAATTATTGAGGGGGGGGGGGGGGGGGGGGGCAAAACGACATGTTTGCCCCCCCCCCCCCCCCCCCCCCCCCAATGTATGAAGTAGGCTACACATTATATTCTTATAATTATACATGTTGTATCTTAAATCATACTTGCAAAGATAATTCTCATAATACAACGTTACGTTTGTATATAATAATATGCGACGTGGGATCGTGTGCATTGCGGAGATCGAGAGCTTAGGTTTATCTTTATAGGGTGACTAAATTAAAAATGTATGTTGACTTTGGTTGATCTATAATAATGAATACATCACATATCTGTTGACTATTTGATGTATATTTTTGTCATATTTTTAATATAATTTTTATATTATTTTTATTCTACCTGCTAAGATCCACCCCTACAAAAAACAGAAGCTATTGACTTCTGTGACATCACAATACCATTCAACCATCGATCAGCTAGATAAACATAAACAAAATATATGTTCTCACCCACTAAGTACCTTATTGCATTAGCGTTGGATGTTTTCATTGAAACCCTTCTTTTCATGGTGAGTGGGCATTGTATAAAACATACAATGCTATTACAAATAGGTGATCAGTGGACATACCAATATCTATTTGTTCATCTAGCTGACTGATGGTTGAATGGTATTATGATGTCACAGAAGTCAATAGCGTCTGGATGTTTTTTTTTAGGGGTGAGCTGAGCAGGTAGAAAAAAGTATTAGAAAAAAATAATATAAAAAATATGACAAAAATGTACATGAATAGTCAACAGCTATGTGATGTTTTCATTATTATAGATCAACCAAAGTCTTTACATTTTTTGATTTAGTCACCCTTTAAAGACAGTTCGGAGAGAGGAGGTGGTGGTATGTGGGTTCCATAGAGTACGAAGTAGTGACCGTCACAAGCTTTTGTTATGGCATAGTAATGGTTCTAACAACTTGTCCTTCATACTGGCATTTTGTAGTCGGGTCGGAGCTGGACGATTGCCTTCTTAGCAACCGCTAAATCACAATTCCTTGCTTGCCTGACATGTTTAGAACCATTACCCATGGTATGAATAGCTCTGACGTCACACTTCGGTACTCTATTATGTTTGATACTATACGACCTCAGCGTAAAAAGAAGGAATTTGTCAGCAATTAGACCGAGGCATACCACATACAAGCGAACGAAAGACTTTAACTATAAAGGGGGGGGGGGGGCGGGGGGTTTTGAACACCCCAAAAACAGTCATTTTCGCCCAAACATCCCCCTTGGTACGCCTATGTTCTCATTCGTTTCAATGATAATCCGTGCGCTTGTAAATACCAAACAATGCATCTTGACTTTAAGAATCCTCTTAGATCTGTAAACAAGCGCTCAATGCCATGCCTAACGCATGCATTGACACAGTTTGCAATTTTAAATTTCTCTTACAAAGATAATACACATACTTAATATCACTTGAATTACAATACACATAACTAATTACATTGCTGGGGGTATGCAAGCAAAGAATGGACACATGCGTGTAGATGCCGATTAATTACACATTGTGCATAATAGGCACAGTATGCGACAGAAATTCAAAATGGCCACCAACCTGTCTATAGAGAACCCCTGTCTATAACGACCGCTTTTCGCCGGTCCCTTGCGTGGAAGCTATAGACAGCTTTGACTGTACTAGTGATTCAAATTGGCAACACACTGTGGTAAAGTCGTAGACAGCTCTTTGTACATTATGTATAATGCACATAATTTCCTCTTTGTAATGTTCTCATAATTATGACTGTACCATTCATTTCAGTTCAACATGTTTTGTAGAATATTTAGGCACAACTTGTATACATAAAAATTATGAACATTCATATAGCGCTGCTACTATAAATATATAATCTACTGCGCTTAAATAATTATCATACTAGCCGTGATGCCACTGATGATGGCGCTATAATAAGGCTAATTTACACCCGGACCATGGTACCCATTTTTACACTTGGGTAGAGAGCAGCAATTATGGATTAATTGTCTTGCTGATCGGACAAACGCAGTGGGCCTACACGGGGTTCGAACTCGGGATCTCACGATCGGAGAGCGCGCGCTCTACCAATCTTGCCACACCACGTCCACCTGCATTTGGGGAATGGACAAGTGCAGTTATGAAGAAAACTGGGGAAATGGAACATTTGTGTACAAACATATGAAGAGTAGTCCACATCAGACAGAGTACGGTGCCATTCTGAGCCCCCCATACAATAAATCCACACTTTCAATGAGCCATAGTTTTCTTGAGTCTTGCCCGATTATACTATAACGTTCAGAGCTTAGTTATCATAATCTATTACAGTATGTGAAATCAACATTTTGCTTGGGTGTAATTGCCCTTAAAAAAATTTCTTCCATAATGATTAATATTTCCACCACGAACATGTTGCAGTTGTCAGGGAATTCCTAATGGCGGGCAAACCAGGTAAAATACCAAAGACTGGGAGAGTGTGCCTTTGGGCGTTACCAAGATCTGTGTCTACGACGGTTTGTAGGTGAGGTTGATTTTGCTTTACATTTTTGCGATCAATTTGTAGAAGAAGATGTGACCGGATATATATAGCAAAACCCTGCGCTTGTTGGTAAAAATCAAAATGTAGATAAAATGTCATAACATTAAAAAGGCCTCATCACAAGCTTTCATTTAACGCTTTGTTCTAAAAAAAATGGTAAAAATTTGGCAAAGATATGATTGTTTCAATTTTATAACCATAAGTCTTTTACACACAGTATGTGAAATTATAATTCATATTTCTTTAAAACATGAATTACCGACAAGTGCAGAGTTTCGCAGCTGTATTCAGTCATTTAATAATAAATTGAATAAATAACTGCAATCAAATTATTCAGGGTTAAAGGGATGGTTGAGTTTTGGTAAAGAGAGTGCAGTTTTGTTCAAACTGAATTTTAGTAACCAAAACCTGCATCAATACATTGATACAAACTAATAGTTATAACTCCACCATTCTAGAAATGAATACAAAATTACACATGACTAAGTAAAATGCCTGTTACCATTTTTAATAAAATATTGTGCATGTGATGTTTTGTTCAAATAGTGATTAGATAGAGAGATAATCAACAACTATTTAAAGGGATAGTTGAGTTTTGGTATAGAGGGCGCAACACAACATAATGTTCTTGTAAGATAATGACAAACTGAGTGTCAAATTCGAAAGAGTATACAATTTGAATGGCAGAATAAACTTTATTTGATCAAAATCGTTTAAGAAATGGCTGAAATATCCATTAATAACCATTTGTAATAATTGTGGGGCTCCACAATTATTAGATAATTTTGAACCAGCCGTTAAGCAAATTTTAAAATGCTTCCTCTTTTCAAAAATGTACAAAAGTGGTTTTTAAATAGTTGTTGATTATCTTTCTATATAATCACTATTTCAACAAAACATCACATGCACAATCATTTATTTAAAATGGTTGAAACAGATGAAGGTTTAGAGAGCGCCCTCTTGAGTTTTAACGGCTCTTTTTGAATGAAAACAGGCTTTTTACTTAGTCATTAGTAATTTAGTATACCTTTCGAGCATGGTTTGTAATGTAATGGTGCTGGTTTTGGTTACTAAAATTCAGTTTGACCAAAACTGTGCTCTCTTTATCAGAACTCAACTATCCTTTAAAAACGTCTTTTGTACATTTTTTAAAAGAGGAAGTATGTTTTTTAATTTGTAACGGTTGGTTCAAAATTATCGAATAATTGAGGGGCCCCACAATTATTACAAATGGTTATGTTTATGGATATTTCAGCCATTTCCATTACAATTGTATGCTCTTTTGAATTTGACACTCAGTTTTTCGTTATCGCACAACAAAATTATTTTGTGTAGCGCCCTCTATACAAAAACTCAACTATCCCTTCTTTTGACGTAGGTATCCATGACTAATTCTTAGTTGAACAAGTATTAAAGGGGGATCGTTATTTTGTATGAATATTAAGTGAAACTAGTAGTCAAATTTGTTGTTGTTTAATTATCATTATAATATCTTGATTATTATTATCACTCAAGGGTAATCTAAATTATCATTGTTATTAATATTACTACATTATTATTATCATCATTATCATTACTTCCATAGTCACTATTATCATCAATATTACCAAACAGGTGCATTGGAGAAATCCCCGGATGTGAAGTGTGGTTCGAGCCTCTTTTATCCTGTAAGATTCCTGCTCTGTTACTGCAGAATCAGGTATGACGGGCTGTTTATGCCAACATTAAAGGGATCTAGTAACTTTGTTGACATGTGCAAAAAGTGATGAATGGTTGATACAATGTATATTATCTGATATGTCCACAGGGTATTGTGTGAAAATTTCAAGTCAAATAGAGGTTAAATGGCCGAGTAATGAGCAAAAATGCAAAGTGATGTTCACAAACTCATTGCACTCACGTGACTTTGTACACGGTTTTCGCGATCCGTTGGATTATTTAACATCTGAACACTTCAATCGTAAATATCTTTTAAACGAAAGGGAAATTTGAAAACCCGAAACCTGTCCCAGGATGTTATTGTTAATCCGAATACAACAATATATGAGGGAACCGCTAGAATTCCAATTGTATTTTGAGGATTTGGACAATGTTACTAAGTCCCTTTATAATACCCTTGACAATATTAAATGTATTATCGTGTTAATAGGATCTACAGTAACATAGTCAAAATCCAGAAACAAATAGACATAATTCTAGCGGTTCTCACATATACCTGGTTTCATTTATCATGCACGTAGCCATTTTTTAAAGGGGGGGGGGGGGGGGGGGGGGGGGTGTCCGTCGCAAAAAAATATCGGGGCCAAGACAAAGATTACTATTGTGGTCCTGTCTGAATTGGTGTGGGGGGGGGGGGAGATGTGTACGCACCAAATGCACCCCCTGGCTACAGCCCTGTTCATATAACCAATAGAAGCACATAACTGATGGTGTATATTATTTTGTGTATCTATGTTGACACGAACTGCCTTTCATAATCAGGATGGGGAGCAGCTACCACTCGAGTATGAAGGGAACGAGGAGGTTTTCGCAGGGCGGCGGGGAAGATGTACTCTAGGTACCAGATGAAGTTTCCCCCTAAACGACTAGCGTAAGTTTAAAATGAGACCAAACAACCCATTGTTGATCTCTTTTTTAGGACAAATTATATTTCCTCATTTTTTTGTAAAAAAATCTTGGAAAATGACAATTTTGGGGTTGACATGCAAAGCCAAAAAGTTCAAGCGGCTTCGTAACATTATGTTCGATTTCCGCGATTGAGGTTTTTAAACGATGAGCAAGACTTGAAAGAAAGAAGCCTTGAAGCGGTGGGGCGTAATTTTTATGCGTTTGACAGCAATCGGGAAAATCCGGAGGGGGAGGGTGCAAATTATGCTCACGGTTTTATTAGGGTTAAATAGGATGATTCATTCTGGCTTTGCCATTTCGGTAACTTATACAAACTGTATTCAAACGTAATGTTAATGTTCAGAAGTACTAATGTATTAACTTAAAGGAACTCTGGTTCAACGTAAACCTCTTTGATAGAATGACGCACAATTACATGGACAAGCTTTTCCTCTTAATAATTCTTATTTCTTTGTTCGTTGTTATCCAGCATGTCGGACGTTAAACGCTCGATCGAATCTTCCACTGCCGAATACGTGTTTGTCAAAGACATGGCGCACGCCATAATTGACCCAGTGGCTGGTGGACAGAGTTCAATGCACTTTATTCCAGAGGGATTCCGCCACGCCTTCCTCATCCGGGAACCTTCTCTGGCGTACGATTCTTTGCGCAAGGCCAGATTCTCCCTCCTCTCCAAGGCGAAGCTTCTTCCACGTGATCTGAACGAAAGGGACTTTGATTTGATGTTGCACGATCCCTCATATCCACCGGACATGTTCTACGAGAGCCAGCACGCCCTCTGGAAGTACGTCCGAGCGACCATGACCGAACCCGACCCGATTGTGATCGACACTGCCGATCTTTTGGCGAGGCCCGCCGAGGTGATGCCGAAGTTCTGCGAAGCAGTAGGGCTCCCTTACAGCGAGTCGATGCTTGAGTGGGGCAGTGGTATCGAATCGGCGAATAAATGGAGGTGGCCCTCAGACGATTACATCAACGACAAACATTACTTGGGTGCTACCATGACAACCGACAAGTTCATGACGTCATCCACTGGCAAGAAACCCAGATCACGTGATCAGTTGACAGATGGCGTCATTGCTTTAGTGGAAAAGGCTATGCCTTTCTATCAGGAGATGTTTGAAAGTCGGCTCAAAGTGTAGGCAGAAAGCTTAATGGCTAACGCGTGTATGGAATAATTTGTACAACTAACGTAGGCTTTATGGTAACACTTATAACACTTTGACATAAGGAATAACACGATATCATCTTTATGATAAAACATGTTATTGATTTTAAACTAAATGTTATCCTTTATTTTAGTCCTGGTTGACCAATTGTACTTATCTCACAACACGTCTTTCCATAGAACGTCTAACAATAGCTTGTGACAATCTCGAACAGAGACGAACAACCAGCTAAACGTTTTTTTTTCTAGCTCAGTTAGTAGATCACCGGCCTCAGCAGTCGGGATTTCTCGAATTCGAATATATTAAGTAGTAGTTCTTAATTTTTTAATTTTGTTATTTTTGTATTTTTTTTTTAATTATAATTTTTTTTATTTTTTTAAATATTTTTGTTTGGGGGGGGGGGGGGGGAAACTTACAAGAAATGTATAATATAATGAAAATGAGCAAACAAAATAGGGTTTCCCCCGGGATTTGAACCCGAGACCTCCAGATGGCTAGATCGGTGCAGCTGTATCGACTGAGCTAGATAGCTCCTGTCAGTTCGTCACTGGAACCCTGAGCTTTCTAGCCTAGTCGGTAGTGCACCGGTCTAGCAATCCGGTGGTGATGTGTTCGAATAACATACACATTCAAATTAGAGGCATGGTAGACAATAATATTATGTTAATTTGTTTTATTATTTGTTGTCCAATTGTGTTATACTGTTGTTAATATGTTGTTATTGTACGACCCGTATACAAACATCCAGGGTGTTCCGCAATATGGGTTTGGAAATATGCTTTTTATGTGCACAAGTTTCTACAGACATTAAAGGTACATTGTCCAAATCCTCAAAATAAAATTTAATTCTAGCGGTTCCCTCATACCTTGTTGTATTCGTATTAACAATAAAATCAATGGGACCGGTTTCGGTTTTTCAAATTTCCATTTCGTTACCATGGTTACAAAGATATGTACGATCGAAGTTTTCAGATAAGAAAAACTCCCATGGAGTTTTGAAACCGTGTACAAAGTGAGTGCAGTGAGTTAGTGAATATCACTTTGCATTTTCGCTCATCACTTGGCCATGCAATGTCCATTTGACTTGACATTTTCACACAATACCCTGTGGACATATGAGATAACAACAATATACATTGCATCAACCATTCATCACTTTTTGCACATGTCAACAAAGTTACTAGATCCCTTTAAACACATTAAAATACTGTATAATGGACTTTGCGATCTGAAATTGACTGGCGATCTTGTAACACAAATGGCATTATTCTAATACACTAAGCATGCTGAGTGTAGACAAAATAAATGTTCACGACACCCCTCTATACCATTCGAACACCTGGCAAATATTTGTTTCCTTTTCATTGTGTATTCTTAATAGACGAAGTTGGGCATTTCAATAAGTTTCACCAATTGTACTACATGTATTTATCTTTGCTAATAGGGTTTTACAAATTAAGAGCTTAATTCTGAAAGGCGCTTAATCCACCTTTTCAACTTTGGAGAAAAACAGGTTTCTTTGTCCATCTTTGTACACATGTCTATGGGAATATGAAAATAGAACGTTCCATATTTAGATTTTTGTTTGTATAATATGAACTAAAATCGGGGTTTCTAGATAGCTACGTAGCTTATCAATGTTTTGATATCGTTAACTCATTTTTGTTTTTATAGAAGAGGATTTCGCGCCTTTTAGAAACTAGGCTGTTATTAGAAATTAGAAATGTAACGATTGTAACCCAAAAATGCAAATTTCTATAATTTAATATAGCATTTAATAATTCAAACTATCCTAATGGCTATCAGATAAAATATAATACTATAAAAAATACTCATAGTAAGAAAAAAACACAACACAATCTTAATCAATTGTTATAGAGGATTGTTATAGAGGATTGTAAAAGTGTTACCATGCATTTGCAAAATACTTAGTATTGACACACCCGGCAAAACAAAATAATGGGAAGATATGAAGATAAGGAAAACAAATATTAGAACCATTAATCGAATAATGTAATCTGATAATATAAGAGTGAAAAGGTGTTACCATGCACTTGCAAAATACTAAATATTGACACACCCGGCAAAAAAACAAAACAAATGCGATGATAAGAAAATAAGGGAAAAACACATATTATAACCCATAATAAAAGAATGTAATCTGGTAATACAATAGAAGATTGCAAAGGTGTTACCATGCACTTGCAAAGATCCAAATATTGACCCATCATACCAAAGACAACTAATAACACACACATTAATGAAAATCAAAAGAAAAATACAAGAACCTAATAATGATTTAGAAGAATGTAATATGTTAATATCAGATTGCGAAGGGGTTACCATGCACTTGTCAATATCCAAATATTGACCCATCATGCAAAATACAAATTAATAACACACATAATATGAAAATCAGGAGAAAAATACAAGAACGTAATTATGATTTAGAAAAATGTAATCTGGTAATATAAGATTGCGAAGGGGTTACCGTGCACTTGCACAGTTACAAATATTGACCCATTATGCAAAAGACAAATTATCAAGACACTTTACCGGTATATGAAAATCCGAAGAAAATACAAGATTCTAATAATGATTTAGAATAATGTAATATGTTAATATCAGATTGCAAAGGCTGGGGTTACCACGCAGTTGCACAGTTACAAATATTGACCCATTATGCACAAGACAAATTAATAACACACATAATATGAAAATCAGAAGAAAAATACAAGACCCTAATAATGGTTTAGAAGAATGTCATCTGGTAATATAAGATTGCGAAGGGGTTACCGTGCACTTGCACAGTTACCATGGTTACAAATATTGACCCATTATGCAAAAGACAAATTATCAAGACACTTTACCGGTATATGAAAATCCGAAGAAAATATAAGATTCTAATAATGATTTAGAATAATGTAATATGTTAATATCAGATTGCAAAGGCTGGGGTTACCACGCAGTTGCACAGT
>JBAMJV010010679.1:0-36045 GCA_037951105.1 Echinarachnius parma | reverse complement strand
CACTGAGCACTTGGTGGTTCGATTCGATTTCTTCGTTGTTTTTCTTTCTCTTTTGTATTGCTCTTCTTGTTGCTGTTTGCTTTCTCTCCTTTCTTTTTTCAAGGGTCACGGCGGTAGTTCCCCTTTGTTTGAAACACTCACATTTATGAACGTTAGGCTAGGGAAGTGTGTGTCTCTGTCTCGATACTTTTGTTATATAAAAATAGAAATGATGAGAAAGTTGATATGTATTGATATTCAAATATTGTAATGGATTTTGATAATATATCATTTACTTGTAATTTTGTATCCTTGAATGTTAAAGGAATAAGGGAAAGAACAAAAAGGGATGGTATTTTTAGTTGGTTAAGGGATAAACGAGTAGAAGTAGCTTTTTTGCAGGAGACTTATAGCACTAAGGATGTTGAAGATGAATGGGGTTCTTCGTGGGATGGAACAATATATTTTAGTCACGGGACAAATCACAGTAAGGGAGTAGCGGTTTTGATAGACTCTAAATTAGATATTCAGGTTATTCAAGTGCGCTTTGATAATGCAGGGAGATATGTTATTTTAGATTGTATTATCCAGGAATTAAGATTAATATTAATAAATGTGTACTTTCCAGTAAGGGGGAAATCGTTGGAACAGATATAATTTTTGAGTAATATTGATAAAATGTTGGACACAATTAATATTAATGGTAAGCCAATAATTTTGGGAGGCGATTTTAATACGATTTATAATATTGATTTAGATTATTCAGGAAGTAATAAAAGAGAGGTACAGTCGATATTTTTAAAACATTTTGATAATTATAAGGATAAATGGACTTTGTTAGATATTTGGCTGAAAAAAAATGGTTTGAAGAAACAATATACGTATAGACAAATGAACCCCTTTATACAAAGTCGTTTAGATTATTTTTTTATTACTGAGAATTTAGAACAAAATAGTTATAAAATGTAATATAATCCCATCAATTGCACCGGATCACTTTGCGGTTCAGTTACATTTTTATAATTTGCCTAATTGCTCAATTAAAAGTAAAGGTAGTTATTCGAAATTTAATAACAGTTTATGTGGTGATGAGGTTTTTGTAAGACATATGAAGGAGGAAATAATGAGATTAAGGAATATTATATGAAAAAGAAATAAAAGATGTAAGAGTGTATGAATATATTAATGAGGGACTAAAAGTTCGATCTCGAGCATCTTTTTATGAGAGAGGGGAGCAAAATACTAAATATGATGTACAATTAATGGAATCAAATAAAAAGAAGACAATAATTCGTAAATTATTAGTAGAAGGAGGAAAAATAATTTTTGATATTAATAGAATTATTTGTGAAATGCAAAAGTTGTATGTTGGATTATATTCAAAATATGATGTTGATGTAGGTATGTTTACCAACATTATGTTTAGAATCAATGGAATTATGTGAAGGTAATATTACTCAAGGTGAATGTATAAAGGTTTTAAAAGAAATTAAATGCAATAAGTCACCCGGGAATGATGGTTTAAGTGTAGAATTTTATGAATTATTTTGGTCTGTTATTGGTGATATTGTGGTTAGTGCTTTAAATGAAGCATTCATTAAAGAAGAATTATCCTCTTCACAAAACCAAGCCGTTATAATATTGATTCAAAAGGAGGATAAAGACCCCTTACAAATGACAAATTATAGGCCTATATCATTGTTAAACGTAGACTATAACATTTTAGCTAAGGTGTTGTCTGTTAGGGTTAAGAAAGTATTAGGGGAAATTATTAATATAGACCAAGTAGGATATCTTAAAGGGAGAAATATAGGAGAGGCTATACGATTAATAGATGATATAATTTGTTATACTAAAACAAATAATATACCAGGGTTTTTATTAGCTATTGATTTTAAAAAGGCATTTGATACTGTTTCTCACGATTTTTTGCAAAAGGTGCTGAATACTTTTGGTTTTGGGACTTCATTTTGTAAATGGGTTCGCACTCTCTATAAGGGCGCTCAGAGTTGTGTATTTAATGGTAATGTATCCACTGGTTATTTTAATATTATGAAAGGTCTAAGGCAGGGAGACCCCTTGTCCCCCTATTTATTTATATTATGTATAGAAACTTTAGCACGCTCCATTAAGGCTGATAAAGAAATTTTAGGATTTATTTTTGGAAATGCACACATTAAACAAGTTTTATACGCAGATGATATGACGCTTTTTGTAAAAGATAAGGATTCGTTGATAAAATTAAATGAAACATTTGAGACGTTTGCTTTAATATCGGGATTAAAAATAAATCGAGACAAAACATGTTTTGCTATTAGTTAGAAATGAAACAAACAACACAAACAATACAAATGCAGAAGTATCAAAACAAAGAAATACTTATGTACATAAAACAATTCATTATAAAATCAATAAAACACATAAGGAAGAAACTGGCTATTCCAATTTGTTTTGATGAATTATTATTCTATTCCAAAATAATGGTCTAAATAATTTATGTATTGAAAAATGTGAATATCAGATTTATGGGTAAAAATATGAATTGTATGACCTTATTTGCGTAAACTACTATAGATATTCAAATTAATACATTCATAAAAAAATAAGATTTTCATTGCGTTTCATAAACTTCACTTAAGTAAAATTTCACAAATTATCTAGGTTGATACCCTTTTTACATGCTTATACAAACGAAAACACCACCATTTCAGTTCAGAATTGTGATTTTAATGCCCACCTAGCAACAGTAACACTAACACCAGCTCGATCTGTACTTGAAATGACTTTCATTTCGATCCCTATGGAAGTTGTTATCTCTATGGAGTTTTGCGTATACATGCTCAACACTAACACTACTGGGCAGATTATCAGACGACGCTAAACACCAGCAACCACGTGGCACTGCCGGAAGTACGAGGTCAAACCTCTAACACCAACTCATTTCAAGTACGGTGTTAAGGCTGCAGTTAGTGTTTAATAAACACTAACACTAGCTCAACACCATCTACGATAGTATATTGCCATATCAATAAACACCGCCTGTCAGAAACGGAAGTTTGTACAACGGTGAAATCAGAGGTCATCATGTTAACACCATCCTAACACTAAGTCATTTCAAGTATGGTGTTTAAGCCCGATTTAGTGTGTAATAAACACTAACACCAGGTTTAAACACCATACTTGAAATCACCCAATGGATATGCAGAAATGTAGCTTTTTCAGCAATCATCAAGAGAAATGGCCGCCATATTGGATTTCAACTGTAGCTACGCCATTGGATAGGGACTAAAAAATATAGAACATTAGGTTTCTGCATATATCGACTGCAAGATCAATGAAATCAACTAATCATTTCTCTTCTCATGACAAAAGTAGATTTTTTTAACGGCCATCTCGGAAAATCGCCGCCATATTGGATTTTAACAGTAGATACGCCACTAGATAACTACATGTAGCACATGTGGTTTCGGCATACCATATATCATTGGAATCGACTCCAAGATCATTGAAATCTACTGATTATTTATCTTTTTATGACAAAAAGTAGCTTTTTTGCCGGCCATCTTGGAAAATGGCCGCCATATTGGATTTTAACAGTTGATACACCAATGGATAGTTACTACATGTAGCACATGTGGTTTCGGCATACCATATATAATTGGAATCGACTTCAAGAACATTCAAATCTACTGATTATTTCTCTTTTTATGACAAAAAGTAGCTTTTTTGGCGGCCATCTTGGAAAATGGCCGCCATATTGAATTTTAACAGTAGATACACCACTGGATAGTTACTACATGTAGCACATGGGGTTTCTGCATACCATATATAATTGGAATCGACTCAAAGATCCTTGAAATCTACTGATAACTTATCTTTTTATGACAACAAGTAGCTTTTTGGCGGCCATCTTGGAAAATGGCCGCCATGTTGGAATTTTGCGTGGCCACATTTTTTTCTGCAAAAGTGAACAAAAGGTAATGTACATGCCAATTTGCTTGCTTGTATGACTATTTGCACGATTTCCTTGATGTTTAACACTTATCTGCCCCACTATACCTTTTTACCGATTCGTACTTATGCGTACTGTATTCGTGGGTATAGTCGTGTCCTGTGTGACCAGGCCTTAAAGGACATACAGAATACAACGTACTTTGGCACTTATTCCATAGTTGATGAAATCAATGAAAATAAACACAGTAGTAATTTAAGACTAATTTTCTGTTGACAAATCTCATTTAGCAGCCAGTTTACGCCCCACCCATTTAGGGTCCCAGAATCGGCAGCGTGATTGACATGTGATTGACAATTCATTGGCTTACCTCATGACGCGTCATCTACATAATTTAGTTCATTAGTCCGTACTTTAGATGACGTCACATTTTGGCGATTTAAAAGGGGCGTTCCCAGGACAATTAGATATTTACTAATTACCCCAAAATTGATTGATTTCATGATAAATGACTGCCAAATTCTTTTTCTTCAGGAAAAATTACATATAGAGAGCCGAATTGTGAAAATTAGGCCATCTAGACGCTATAGGTCCTTTAACAGCGTATGATGATTGTGCATACAAGCGTGTCGTAGGCGCACTCGCGTTCGAGGTGGTCGCGAAAGTAACAATAGGTAGGCACTACACTATAGAGGGTCGGTACCATGCCATAGAAAGTTTAACATACAGTCAAACAGCGGCACGGTACCCGTAACTACCCATGCACGCACGGTACAGCCGTATACAATAATACTGGCATACATCAGTGCATTCTAAAACTCCGCATGTGCTACGCATTGACAATGTAGTGATGACGTGAGCACACGCAGTCCCGAACGGCTTATGCCGAAAGGGTGGGTAGCGTCGCGTCGCGTCGCGTTGACTGGAACGCGACCATTCGTCCAAAGCCCCCCGGTTTTGCCAAAAGGGTGCGTTGGGAGCACTGATTTCCCATGGACAAAACAAAACATTCGGAAAGGCAAAGCTCAGCCAATTCTAAACATATTCAATTAATTTTTTGTTATGCTCTTTCGGTAAATGAAATTCAAATTTGAAAAAAAAAAGAAAAAAAAAATGTATGACGTCATATGCGACCCGTCCTACGTAGAAGAACCAAAGGTCGACAAAGTTGATTTTTTGGATTTGTATTTAGTTTGATTCAGCAATATCTAAGCTTTAATATGATATAAAGTTTGTCTCATAATGATTCTGCAACGCGGAGTTATTGATGCTTTTCTAAGGCAAATATTGAACGGTCTGGAAATCAGATGCAGAGAAAATAGCTCAAAAAACTTTACATCCATTTCGAAAGTGAAATTAGCGTTTTAAGCAGGCCATAAATGAACCGATTGCATGAATAGAATGTCGTAGCAACCTTTATTCAATTTTCTTGAAAACTTGCATATCAGTAAATATGTATGATATACACCTTCCCTCCAGAAACTGTTGAATATTATCCATGCTTTGTAGAGATATGAACAGATTTAATTACAATTTAAGTGGGTTTGGAACGATAAACTGTACACATCGAGCACATGATACAATAGCGAGCACTTTCACGTAACAAAAGGGGCTCCGCTCTGGCTCTGGTTATTGTTCGATTAATCGATTTTCCCCGTGTTCACACACAAAATTTTCAGCCCTTAATCATGACTAAAGAATCAGCAGCTGACTATAGAATCAGCTTCTCATTAAAAATTCCTATGGCAAGCCCTTTGTGTAAAAACTAGATAAACTATGTTTTTCTCAGATACACTCAGTTTTTCTCAGATAAACTCAGTTAATCTCCAGATAAACACAGTTTATCAGAAAACTCAGTTTATCAGTTGATAAACTGAGTTCATCAGTTGATAAACTGAGTTTTTCTGATAATGTGTTTATATGGCAAGCCCTTTGCGTAACAACTAGATAAACCCTGTTTTTCTCAGATAAACTCAGTTTATCAACTGATAAACTGAGTTTTTCTGATAAACTGTGTGTATCTGGAGATAAACTGAGTTTATCTGAGAAAAACTGAGTTTATCTGAGAAAACAGAGTGTATCTAGTTTTTACACAAAGGGCTTGCCATTAGTCATGATTCTTTAGTCATGATTAAAGGGATGAAAATTTGTTGTTTGTGAACACGCTGCAGGACTGGCAGTTTGTTTTTAGGAATGCAAACTTGCGTCTGGTCCATGGCAGTTATGTAAAAACTATTACAAAGAACAGTATGTTGATACGTGAAAAGTAAAACGGGGTATCGAAGCTAGACATTTTGGAGGGGGAGGCCCCAGGTACCAAAGGGGGAGGGGGGGATCCGTTGGTACAGGGTTTGTTTTCGTTCTTTTGGCGGGCATGCCCGGGGATGTCCCTTAGACAATTTTGAAACAGGTGTCTTAGTAATGGAGGCGAGCCTCGGTCAACTTCAAAATGAGGGTATATAGCCAACTTAAAACAAGCTCTAAATAGCGTTGTCTGTTTGGTTTCAGGGGCCACGAAACCGTGGGGGGGGGGGGGGGGGGTGGCGGGGCTGTATTAAAAAAAAAAAAAAAAAAAATATATATATATATGCACAAAATAATAATTATAATAACAACCTTAATGCGGTCAGCCCCCCCCCCCCCCCCCCCCACCCTCACTTTGAAAACCTTTCCGCAGCCCCTTGGCTTTGCTGGAAGTGAGATTCATGGGCGACGCTCATACAAGTACTCGTCGGTCGTTGTTGTTTTATTTGTTTTTATTTTTGTTTGGTGGTGTTGGGGGGGGGGGGGGGTGGAGGGTATGCCTTATTATAAAATTATTATGAACTACTTAAATATTTAGTTCGATAAATTAATTCTACATACGATTAATCATGAATGTTATGTTACAGGGCCCAATTATTTAATCTATATAATACTCCACTCAACCAGTGGTGTACATAGTGTATGAGGTTGTAGGGGGGGGGGGGGGGGGGGTGGGTGTGCAGTTAATTGGATACGACTTGGGTTGTATTGTCAAACTCAATAGGGCCACTATACAATGGAGGCCATTTGGATTACTAATCTTCGTGCAAGCGGCGGCGCAGTCAATAGGGATTAAAGAATCTCGATGTGCGCTGGCCGCTCTTTACAGCTACCGAGATTTCCAACTTAGCACAAAGGGGTTGTTAAGAGGCGGAGCTTAATATCGATCGCTTTTAGTGGCAAATAATTTTGGAACGCAAACTTTTCAAACCCGCAAAAAACATGCTTCAAAACTCTGCTTAATTTTTACCTTTCCACTGGATATTTTTCCTGTTTTTTTTGCGTACCGGTAGAACAGATATCAGGGAAATGCATGAGGCAATAATATTTTTTTCACTTTTTCATGCAATTTCAAATCAATCGCGACTTTTGGCTCCCCTGAGGATGGCGAGACACATATGCTGTGAGTAACCATCAAGAGTAACCATCTAAGCCTTGAAATAGTGAAGGGGTAGTACAGTTTTGGTAAGGCTCAACTTTAGTAACCAAACATGAACAGTAACATTATAAAACCTACAGTTTTAACTCCTCCATGCTCGAAAGGTATACAAAATTACAAAGGAGCCATTAAAACTCAAGAGGGCGATCTCTAAAAAGGCATTGGTTTCAACCATTTTCATACAAAATTATGCATATGATGTTTAATTGAAATAATGATTAAATAGAGAGATCATCAACAACTATTTAAAAAACGCTTTTGAAAATTTTTGAAAAAGTGCAAGCATTTTTTTTATTTTTTTTTTAAATTCAACTAATTATTTGGGCCCCAAATAATTATAGGGTCAGATATATTTATTGATATTTCAGCCGTTTCTTGGCCGATTTTGACCAAATAAAGTTTATTCTGCCATTAGAATTGCATGCTCTCGCAAATTCGACACTCAGTTTTTTCATTACCTCAAGAGAAATTGTGATATGCAGCGCCCTCTCTACCAAAACTAAACTACCCCTTTAACCTTCGGATTGAATTAATTTGAGTGCAATCGACACTTGAAATGACACAAACCTGAATGATGATGATCAGACCAGTGGCGTACCCAGGATTTGTTTAAGGGGAGGGGGGGGGGGGGGGGGGTATGTCGTCTGACAAATTTCTGTAAGCAGGGGGGGGGGGGGAGGGAGTGGCCGTATAAATTTGTTGAAGTCGAGACCAAGTACCTTCACAATTTTCGAGGCCGAGACCAAGATAATTAAAAAAATGTTCGAGGCCGAGACCAGGTTCAGAATTCTGTAATAGGGGGAGACCAAGACATTTTTCTAGAATCCTGTAATGCTAGGTTTACACCATGTCCCCGGCGGCCACGGCAGCCCCGTTTCAGGCCACCGTGGACAAAACGGGATGGACGTGAGACAACGCGGGGGGACGGAATGGGCAAACGTGACAGGCCGCGATTGCCGTGGATGCCGGCCAGATTTTTAAACTGTCAAAAAAATTGCCACGGCAGTCACTGTGCGGATGAGAAGCTTAGCAGGCCAAAGTAAAACGGGGTGAACGCAACAAAACGTGACAGTTCGTAATAGGCCGTAACAAAAGGACCGTGAGATGTCGGGGAATGTCTTCCCGTCCCACTACGGACAGCCTCCAAGTTTTGTTACGGCCTGTCACGTTTTGTTGCGTTAAACCCGTTTTTACTAGGTTGCCGTGGCAAATTTGTTGACAGTTTAACAATCTGGCCCGGCATACACGGTAGTCACGTTTGCCCATTCCGCCCCCCCCCCCCCCCCCCCCGCGTTGTCTCACGTCCATCCCGTTTTGTCCACGGTGGCCTGAAACGGGGCTGCCGTGATCGCCGGGGACATGGTGTAAACCTAGCATAAGCGGGAGGGAGATGGTGTCCGTTGAACAATTTTGCCTAAAAACCAGGTAAAACCAGGGTTCTCCGCAATTTTACGAGGCCTCGACCATGGGTAATGATGGTCGTGGCCGCTTAAATGTGGTCTCCAGACCAGCTACAAGTTGTAAAAGAGGGGGTTCAAACCCCAAAACAGTCATTTTTGCTCAAAAGGGAAGGGGGATCGAACCCCCCAATACAGGGTACGCCAATGGATCAGACTCAAATTAATTATTACGAAGGTAAACTATTCCAAGTCTTAAGCCAGGTGCCAGATCGCTGTGCCAGATCGCAAGGGTGGTGTCGGTTGCGGTGGCCGGGTGACCTGGTGATCTGGTGCGATTTGCACAGATGGGAGTTCGCTATCAACTCGGGCTAGTTCTCAAGCGCAGATCCAACAGTGGGCATTGGGCCAGCGACCTTGGAATCGCACCAGTTCTCCGTGGATGTGTCGTTTGATCAAATAGGCCCTTTATAAGTTTTATATACACTGTTGGTCATAATGTTGGAATATTTTTTTTAGATTAAACTTCATTCTTTTCCCCTATTTTTTGCGCCTAATAAACTATTTTAAACTAAACATAATGATTTGATAATGTTTTCAAACTACAGATGTACAGTAAATGGTTGCATGAATTCGCATCAAAGGGACAAGCCAAATTTATATGAAAGAAAATGCCTGACAAAATTAGGCTTGAAATCTTTTTTGTGGAGTTACAGAACTCAAACTAATAAAACGACACCCAACGTTTAATTGTGCATTATACGTGTATTCACCCGGTCAGAAATTTCGCACACAGATTCCACGGAGTGCCATGTTGATGTGCATGGACCCGCGCTAGCTACGTGACCCGCGCACAGATCAAAGAACGGCATAAGCAAATAATAAACAAAATAACCAAACCTCGCTTAAACTGACTACATGTAATTATATATTCTTCATTTTTGAGAATTTTACCGTGACATACCTTTACAAATGACGGCTTCACAATACCTTTACAAGAATTAGTACAATATTGTTGCTATATTATGCTAAATCATTTTAACTCATTTATTGACCGATATATAGTTTGATGGAGGGACGCATTCGTTTTTGATTTGTAGAATCAAAATTACAGGGCTGTTCGATCTGATTTCTTTTGTGTGTGTTACATTTATCCCCATCCGTCAATTGGAAACTATTCAGACGATTTGTAAAAGAGGGCTTGTCCCTTTAATGTAGCATTTTGTTTTGAGCTTTGAAAGAAAGGACCTTAGTTTGTGATTGACCCATTTTCCTGTGCAAGGCGTATGTCCAACAATTCATCATTATGTGTAATTTCTCAGAGTTGGCTGTACAATTTTCAACCAAAATTGCCACAGAAGCTCTCTAGGCCAACTTCATCCAACGCCATTGGCAACACGCCAAACGATGCTTGTGCTCCACCAGGAAGGGGTGTCAAGCAATGTCCACTGTTTCGTTGAAACATCGCAGTTTACGGTCTTTAAAATCCTCAGACGTCATCGAGATGGGGGTCAATTAAAGCTATGGGAGTCTCTAGGACGTCCACGATTGACCACCAGGATAAATGATCGCAAATTGCCTAACTTGTGCCATAGAAACCGGAAATGCCAAAAAGGAGCCTTCGCCGTATATGAAGAAGACACTATGAAATCAACGCCTTCCGCCAAACTGTACATCAGAGATCGCTCTAACGTTGATCACCGAGCAAGAAACATTATCAAGGGTCCACTCCAAACCATGCAACCGAGATTTATCGGACGTCCCTGGACTAGGGAGCCCAGAAGATTGCCGCCTGGACACTAGTGTCATCTTAATATGTCATCTTAATGGGTACGAGCCATAACATCCTTAACCGAACAGATGGAAGACAAAGGGTTCGTTGATAACTTGAAGAGAAGCTCCAAGATTGCTGCATTCAAAAAACGACTTGAGTTTGTGACGGCCTAACGGTGGTATGGCTCGTACCCATTTAGATGAAATAATATGAGCGTCCAGGCGGCGATCTTCTGTACTCCCTAGTCCAGGAACGTCCGGTAAATCTTGGTTCCATGGTTTGGAGTGGACACTTGGTAGTTTGTCTTGCTCGGTAACCATGTTAGAGCGATGTCTAAAGTACAGTTTGGCGGAAGGCGTTGATTATAGTGTCTTCTTCATAGACGGCGAAGGCTTCTTTTTGGCATTTCCGGTTTCTACGGCACAAGTTGAGCAATTTGCGATCATTTATCCTGGTGGTCAATCGTTGACGTCCTAGAGATTTTCGTAGCTTTCATTGACCCTCATCTCGATGACGTTTGAGGATTTTACAGACCGTAAACTGCGATGTTCCAACGAAATAGTGGACATTGCTTGTTGACACCCCTTCCTGGTGGAGCACATGCTTCGTTTGGCGTGTAGCCAATGGCGTTGGACGGAGTTTGAGAGCCTCTGTGCCAATTTCGGTTGAAACTTGTACAGCCAACTCTGAGAAACGACACATAATGATGAGTTGTTGGACATACGTATGGAGAGGGAAAGGGGTAAATTACAAAGGTCCTGCCTTTCAAAGCTCAAAACAAAAGGCTAAATTAATAAATGCAAATTTATGTTATGCAACCATTTATTGTACATTGGTAGTTTGGAAACATTATACAATCATTATTTTTTAGTTTAAAATGGTTCATTCATGTCATTAGGCGCAAAAATAGGGAAACATAATGAAGTTTGATCTAAAAACAGAAATATTTCATCTTTATGACCAACAGTGTACTTTCAGGGACACAATCAAACGCACGTGACTGAGCCTTATTAGAATACAACATTAACAAGGCGGTTGTACATAATCCATTTCCTAGAAATGCGCGAATGCGCGGTACATGGTAAACTAGGGCGTGGGAATATTACAAACACAATAATAAGGCTTCATATATCGACTACAGTACACCATCCGAAGCACACACGCCTTACGCATAGGTTGAATAAATCAACCATGTGCTGTAAAATCCTATCTTGTAGAAAAGTTGGTCTCTCATAGGATAACACGTGTTTCGTCGCGGTGGCGAAACGAAAACTCAGAGATCGAAATGGCGCAAGTTACGGACGCGTCTTTGATGTACGCATCATTTTACACATATGATTTTTAGCCTCTCTAAACGCGTACATTCGGAATAAGCCCCCCCCCCCCCCCCCCGTATGTGCCATTTGGTAGCGTTTTCTGAACTGACGCGCCATAACGCTCCCAACGCACCCTTTCGGCAAAACCGGGGGAGGGGAGGCTTTGGACGAATGGTCGCGTTCCAGTCAACGCGACGCAACGCTACCCACCTTTTTGGCATAAGCGGTCCCGAACATGCCAATTAGAACCAACCATTCAAAATCATTACCTTCTTGTCAGGGGCGGAGTCAAGTTTTGGCGCCTCGATCCTCGAACGAACCAAGCGCTCTATGTTTAAACTATTGGTGAAAACCGCAATGAACATGCCTTAAAAAACGCTAATATTTCCCTTATTATTGCACAAAATTCCTAACAAATTTCATGAAATTGTAGAGAAAACTCCATTCTATCAAAAACACTAAACAAATAAAATTCATGTTTTCAAAAACAATTTTAGCTTCCAGCTCATTTTTCTCGGGTCGACCTCACGCGGCAAGTGGTTCTTTTTGTGGTGCTCCATCACATATGTTTTAGCTATGTTAAATACACTTCCATATATTGCAGACAAAGAAATCACGCATAACACATTGAGTTGTTTGTGTATGTGTGCTTGATACAATCAACAATCATGATCAAAGTAAATGGAACAATTTAAATGCTACGTTTTGATATGTAAATCGTATTTCGTTGTTACGATTTTTTTTGTCAATTTCATAGCTAATTTGCGGAGCTTACACATTTCCTATCGTATATCATTTGTATTCAATTGTCTCGAAATATTACAAGTGGCATATCTTTAATCCAGACGTAAATGGCACAAATGCTATTTTTGAACACATCCCTTCAAAACAAGGTTTATCCGTCTCTCGTATTTGATTGTATGATATAATATGTTATCATGCTTATTACAAATATCGTTATTAAGGTTATACATATACATATGTATAACCTTATTGATTTCGTCAAGATTTTCCTTATTTTTATTTATTCTTCCCAATTTTGTTCGTCGCATATCTCAATATCAGATAAATCAATTGTCATGAATCTTCACATGATGATAGATCATCATCTAACTTAAATCTGCTAACTTTTTCAGTGACGTCACATCATTATGACGTCATCAGGACGCCATTTTGTAAAATATCAGTAATCATCATAACTCAGTCATGCATCATTAATTTCACTTCAAATTTCGCATCAATATCAATCAGTTCAATCGTCATCTTTTAAGCTCATGCGCGTGCGCTTACACTCGGAGACGCGCGCGTACGCGTCCGTTAAGTGAAAAAAAAATTTAAAATGTTCAAAACCCCAACCCGAGTAATTTACTATATGTTTCAGACAATTTTAAGCGTTTCAAAAAATTCCGCGCGTGCGCGTCGGCGCGCGCGTATTTGCGCACGTGTATTTGCACGCGAATGAATAGTAAAATTGTCGTTTTTTCACATGTTTTGCATTCCTTATAGATCCCTCAACACACCCTATCAATTTGAGTCATTGTTGACTCATAATAACGGAGTACGCGCGCGTCAAAGTCAAAATTACGTGCGCATGCAATTTGGCAAAATATGGTTAAAACATACTTTTTTTATTCGGCCATAACTTTTTAAAAAGTCCATAAACACACAAATTTCTTTTAATATTCGGATAGAGTATGAGTTGTAAATGCGAATCCATACCTCATTTATGCCGAGTAAATGTTATAAAGTCATCGAATTGACGGTTGAAAGTTGAAATCGCGCAAGAGTGTGAAAATTGGCTAAATCTGCTCAAACATGCCCTTCTCTTATCGGTCATAACGTCTTTGATACATGGCTATATCCAAATATGTTTACATATTCTGAAAGAGTATGAGTTGCACATATTTTTACATATCTAACAATGGCCAATCAGATTGTGTAAAGTCATCATAGTGCACGATAAAGTAAAAAAAAAAGTTCAACCTTCAATTACGACGTGTTCCCGTGCTCAAATCGTAAAATAAAATCGAAAAAATGATTGTGTAGCGGAAACTCAGCTTTAACATACTGAAAACCGGGCAAAAATTGGCCAAAGGAAAGGTGTGATATGATTGAAATAAGACGTCGGGTACAGAGCCATTTTACAGTCATTTTGGTCAATTTAAGAGCTCCCCCCTCCCCTTTGGATTACAATTGAATGTTATGAATTAATATTGTTACCCTATTTTGTGTTATTCATTTATGCCAAGTAAATGTTATGACATGATCATATTAGGCATTGAAATGTCAATATCATCATATCGTAATTTCAATATGTATAACCTTAATTCGTCAAAAGTGACGAATTCAACATCTAGTTATTATTGTTATTATAAGTACTATTGTCGTTATTGCTATTGTCAATATCGTTATAATTATCAATTGTATAAATGTATATATATTGGTATTATGTCTGGTGTAAATTATTCCTTTTGTCAATTCTCAAGCTCACATCCAGTGCCGATACAACCATGGGAATGTCATACAAACACGCTATCCTTCTACTCATCATAACGATGTGTGGAGTGGAAGGTGCTTACACCTCCATCACTGGCGGCAAAGAAACCATCTATGGTCGGTTGAATAAGCTCCAGATACAGAAAGGTCGCTTCACCCTCGGATCATCATGTCAGTGGGACCAGGGTGATAAATCGCTAATGTGTGACAGCAAGCACCTCAAAACTGTTCCAAGCGATTTTCCTCATAATGCAATAAGGTTATACCTGCAGGAAAATGAGATCAGTATTCTGTTGAACACATCATTTGTTTCGTATCGGAATCTGTTAACTTTAGACGTGAGCTTTAACAAACTGCGAACAATTGAGACAGCAGCCTTCCAGCCTCTCAAACAGCTGGAGTCATTGGATCTGACAGGAAATATGAATCTGGTGATACCAAGCAGTGTCCCATTCCGACCCCTCGAAGCCCTCGTTCTACTAAACATGAGTGGATGCAACCAGACATATTTGCCGAACGATTTAATGGACAATTTTCCAAATTTGAGATATCTTATTTTAATGATTAACCTTCTAAGCTCCTTGAATGTGTCTCGATGTAAGACGGACCGATTGAGTGAAGTAGGACTACACGGTAACCGGTTCCGAGATATGACTCAAAATAATTTCATATTCATTTGTCCAACTACATCATTCTGGCTCGAAGATAACCCCATCCGTTATATTTCGGAAGACGCAATAGCAGCATTGCCTGTGGACAAAATTTTTCTAGGGGACCATTTCACTTTAACTGCTTCTATGTTTCTAAACCTCACAAGTGGTGTTGCAAGGTCAAATATAAGCGAGCTCAATTTGTTTGGTATTGAGTTGCGTGATGGCATTCCAGTTGACGTATTCAAACCGTTTTATAATCAGCCATTGGACACATTTAAAATCCACAACAGCGGTGATCTCTCCCTATATAAAAATGTCTTCTTTGGGCTAAGCTGTCATGCGATGATATTATCCGGAAATTTCATCAGAAATATCGAACCAGAATATTTCCTAGGAATGTCTCGTCTACAAACATTGCAGTTGAGGAGTAACCAGATAATGATTTTCAATCCACATAATACCATTTGGGAAAGTAATATGGAGTATCTGGATCTGTCACAAAATATGTTAACGAACCTTAATGATTATCAGTTTCGTGGCCTTATCAATTTAAAATCCTTGAATCTTAGCCGTAATATGCAACTCTATTGGTTGGACTTTTTTTCGGATGATGGGTTTGTGAGCCTTGAAATAATTGATGTTACAGGAACGGCGATATCTAATCTTGGATTGCCATCTAGTATTACACAATTGTACTTTACTGACATTATGTCTGACGTATTAAGATACTATCCTTTTATACCAGGCAAGACGTTTAACCACACAATACATTTAGGAATCATAGACGTCAGTCACACGGCAATGAACAGAGAACATCTTTGGGACTCCGATATAAGTAGATCTTTGTTCGGAGGATTAATTAATCTGTGTGAGCTGCATCTGAGTTACAACCCTCTGGGGGCTTTGCCAGATAGTGTGTTTGAGGACAATTCGTTGCTTTCTTACTTGATGATAGACTACTGCAAAATTTCTAGTCTCACCGGGAACGGTTTTCAGGGACTGCACTCTCTCGTCTATTTAGACTTAAACGGGAATAGTTTGTTCCTTATATCAACCGATGCACTGAGAAACTTGCCGGTTCTGGAGACTCTGAGCATCAACGATAATACAATTATGTTTGTTGAGGAAGGAGCCATGGAAAACGTCCCTCTACTCAACAATTTAAGAATGTCAAATAATCAGTTGGTCGCATTCAATCGTAGTACATGGGACACTCTCATAAAGTATGATCTAGATTACATCGATGTTTCTGGAAACCCGTTTGCTTGTCAGTGCAAGTATGACTGGTTGCATGATCTCGCCAACTCGTCTGGAATGTTTCTGCACAAAAATAAAACCCTTTGCTCGATCGATTCCTTGCGCCAATTGCAAGGAAAGCCTTTGCTGGAGTTTGATCCGAGTAAATATTGCGTTCCAAATATTGCACTCCTGTCCACCCTCCCTGTCGTTGCTATCGCCTTGCTTATTGGTCTGCTGCTCGCTTACCACAACAGATGGTTGATCAGGTACAAACTATTCTTGGTGAAACTGGCGATCATCGGGTACAGAGAAATGCAAGACGTGCGAGAACACGACGAGTTTATATTTGATATCAACATCATGTTTACTGAAGACGACGAGGAGTGGGCCAGAGAGCACCTACGACCTACCCTGGAAGAGCGTCTTCCGGATTACAACAGGTATTCATTCGGTGATGAGGACCTAACCCTTGGTATGCACTACCTGGAGGCAGTTCATTACGCGGTAGAGCATAGTTTCAAAACCATCGTGCTCCTCAGCAGAAGCGCTGTCCGAGACAACTGGTTTCTCATCAAGTTTCGCACGGCAATGAACCACGTGCATGACGAGCTATTAGAGAACACCGTCGTCATCTTTCTAGAAGATATTCCTGAGGACGAGATCCCGTACCTGGTTCGTCTGTATCTTAGCGACCGCAGACCGTACATGAGATGGCCCGAAGATATCAGGGGACGCGAATACTTCTGGAACGAACTTACAAAGGTTGTCCCTTTTAATTTGAAGTACAACCCTTTAATACCGCCCGAATAAATGTTGGAAAATCATGTGTTTGTAAAGTAGACCATATCAATACAGAATTCGATAAAAACATATGTAATCTTGGGGATTGTTACATAATATCGTTATAGCTTTGTTTGATTGGTAATGTGAATAAGTCCTTTATAACAAACCCAATTATTTCTTTTTCCAAAGATGTTGTTGACACAAGCATAGCATTTTAGTGACCAATTGTTGCTTATTGCTTCGTTGTTACTGACTTGACGATAAATATTTTATTCTCAAACTATTTTAGAATTGACGTTTAAGGCAAATACAGTAATGGAATTGATTCACATCGAACTGTTATGCATCACAAGGTCATGTCAAGTCACTGTGCACGTAATGAACATAGATGTATTTAAAGATCAAGTTGAGTATTGGTTTAGTAACCAAAATCTGCACGATTACGGTACCAACTATTAGCTATTACTTCACCATGCTTGAAAAGTATACACAATTACAAACGACAAAGTAAAACCCCTGTTATCATTCAAAAAGAGCCGTTACAACTCGAAGTGTCAAATTAACTCTACGCGAAGCACTAGCGTTCTAGGTCGTAATACGGGACTGTATAGTGCAGTGCACGGTGATAGTACGTGTATAGTATGTACCGCAATCCCTGTTCGTTCGCATTTCGTTCGCGCTAACACACGGATAGAATTAGTCCATGAGGCGCATATATCACTGATTTTTTGCGGAATGGAGGAAAAAAACATAATCTTAATCCACCCGAAAGTTGGATCACATATTGGAGAGTGAATTGCTGGTAAGTACCGTTTCATATGTATAGTTTTAAGCACAATTAGCGTGCACACAAATATTTAGTTTCAGTGTTCTATCAGGAGGACCTAGATCGCTAGCGACTCGCACTAGCGTTCTCTAAAAAGTGATACCCGGGCGTCAACCGGTTCTGTTATTTAATTTTTTTAAGCAAATTTCACAACAACAAGAGCATTTTAATGGGAATTATTTTTATTTCCCTTGTTTCTTTCGATGATATTTCATATGGAATTGAAATCAACCGAATCCGTTACAGTTAATTTTTGGGGGCACTTTGGAAATTACCAATACGCAAGTTTACCTTTAATCTTGTGATATCGATACTAAATAATGTTATGAAATTTAATGCCAAAAGTAGCGATAGGCAAACTTGATTATAATACACGAATTGTGTACTGAAAGGGGACCACCAGGCAAAGGACGACACATTATTATATGTTTTGGTACCGTTTTGTGATATCAAATAGATACCCAACATTTTGCAAAGGGTTGTGTAATTCATAAACAAAGCAATTAATTTCCACCACTTACGGAACCACTGCTATTTCCTGGTTCCATACGGGCCAAGCATGTGCGAGTGCGCCAATGCTTTCACGCGTACGTCAATAAATTCCCGGATGATTCATTCGCTCTGCACAATGCGCTCTGGCTCTGCACGCATATAGTCTACGAAATTCAGACCGCATGAACGCATGGTTGAGAATGGTGATGCGTTTTCCAAATATATATTTTTTTTCTGAAAACATATTTTTGTGAACTTGTTGAAGGAATGGAATACTAAAGATGGTACCTTCTATAATAAGAATATTATTTTGGATGGTGGTACCCTTTAAGTGATTTAATGATATAACCTGTATTTAACTCGCTAAAGGCCCAGTCCCATACTGACGATTTTCACGGCAAATCGCAACGATTTGACATTCGTCGAGAAAATCGCTTAGGTCGTGTTGCATCGTGTTATATCGTACCGGTTCTTCCCCCCAAAACCGTTGCGCATCGCGAGGAAAATCGTGAAAGCGGAGCCAAAATCGCCGTCTTTAACTGTTCAGAACAATCGCCACGCCACGACGATTTTCACCCAAAATTGTTGTATTTACCGTTGCATATTCGTGTCAACTCGTTCCACATCGTTGCTATTCGCTGCGACTCGTATCGCTTCGTTGTGAAGATCGCCGCTTCCGTGTTTGAACTGATCATAGGCGTAAAGACTTACGTAATACCTACCTGACATTATGATCAGTCTAGTATGTATTTTATATTAAATGTATATAACACACTTATGACATGTAAATTACACTGTTTATAATTATGTTACTATTACCTAGTACCGCTATTATTGTACTATGTCAACATTTCATTGGAAATATGACTATATAATTATGTGTGTCTGTGTGTTTGCTTTGGTCGATCAGAGTCATGCGGTCGCATGAAAAACATACGATATATCTTGTAAAATGCAGTTAGAATGTATAATGCCAGAAAGGTTGCATTATTTTCTTATGCCGCAGGGTACAAAACTTGATCATACATAACTGAAGTCAGTCAGGAGTCAAGTTATTGGTTTATAAAACAGAGATATTTGCAACATAGACAAATGCATTACACAGGATTTATGACATACAAATAAGTGCTGTGTTTTAATGAAGTTGTAGTACATGATTTAATATGTTATAATCAGGCACATATTGTATTAACATGTCAAAATTCATTTGTCATGTAAAGTTCATGAAGTCCTAGTATTTTGTTGGGTACCCGCGCCTTCTGATGATGGCGCGCATCCTCCTTGGCAGAGTCGCGTATAGACCATGCAGTGTTTATTGGGTGATGCTGCCCCTGACCCTGGCGATAGAGCTGATCAAACCCTCCCTGGTGGTTGGTCGGTCCTTGGTGAGGGTTCTCTTGTTGCCATGCCACATATTTGCTATCGGGTTAGCATTTGGTGATTGCGCCGGCCACTGCAACCGCCTGACTCCATTGTCGTCATACCATTGGTGCATCTGGGCAGCCCTGTGCGCCAGTGCAATGTCATCCTGGAATATTAAAGGGTGTTGCACGTCGCCAAAGTGAGAGTCAAGAATCTCCCGATTTAGAACCTAACACCGCTACAAAAAAAAAAGTCATTTACCAAAAATGTAACGAAATTTCACCATGTTGCAATACTTATGGCATGGGAGGGTATATAGCTGCTCGCAAACGTTGCGGGTTAATTTGATCAATTTATTCACAATAGTTTAAAATACTTTGACATCAGATTTCAAACATTATAAGTCAATTTGCATTTATTTCCTAAAAATATAACATATATTTTGTTATTATGTGTATGTGTTTATACAGACAAAATAAATTATAGCTATGTAAACGAATTAACAAATAATATGTGCCGCACCAATATATTTCATCATTTAAATATGTCTGATATAACCTCGAACTTCAATCACCATTATATACACTGCATATTTGCTTGTAAATTTAAATGTCAATTAGCGGAAGTACTGATAAAATAAGATAATGTATGTTTGTTTTACCTAGTACTTGTAGGTAAATGTATTATGCTGTAATTTGATATATGGTAAGATATTGAATTGAATTTATCATTATCATTAACATGTCTTCAAGGGGTGTCGCTGAGTTTGCAACATGTATACATAGCTGATTAGAATATTACAAATATTATCATTACCGTCAACTCATTCCCCGATATCTGAAACTCGTTTTTGCAAACATACATAATTTTGTTGTCAATCAGCAAATTACGATGTTAATCAACTCATAAACATATTATATTTGACTATAATTTAAAACCGTACATGTATAGGAAGAAAAATATTGAATGAAGAGCAATGCTTTCATTTTACAACTTATTATACATTGATTGAAAATGAGCAAAGAAAAAAAGCTTCACCGGTGCAGCTCAACCCATTGAGCCACGAAGACTCTTGAATGGGGTGGGGGGGGGGGGGGGGGGGGGGGGTGGGGCGTTCCCATGAAACCCATGATTAGCTTATGACTAATCGAACATTGAAAAGGGTTTCATGGGAACGCCCCCCTCCCCCCCCCCCCCCCCCCCCCCCCCCCCCCCCATCCTCAGTCAAAAGTCTTCGTGGCTCGATGGGTTGAGCACTGGTCTAGCAATCCGGTGAAACCCGGTCAAATCTATTTGTCTTTGCTCATGTTTAATCATTATTTCCAGTCAGTTTCCTCTATGTTTGAATTTAATATTATATATAATATAATTATACTATTAACATATTCATGAAATAAATTTGAACTTTATAATTATCATGTACTTATATGAAAATAAAGAGTTCCTTTATTATTCAATAATTATTCCATAATATTATCTAATGCGACAAGACCATAATAAGTAATTATGTGTAATTTTCTGTACATACATTTTGTAATGTTCTTTTTTTGTGTAAAGTTGGTATACAATGTGATCATAATAAATTGTAATGAATAAAGGTATAAGATGAAGAGCATTTTTGTGCAGTGAAGTTTTTGTACCGCCAGTATACATGTAAATGTCATCGTCTGTGCAATCGTATGTTGTTGCGCATGTGTGTTGTTGTATGTGTATATGTACGTTTGCAATTCTAACTAAGCTACATTCACACGCACACAATACATTAACGCGAATTACGATAATAAAGCTAGTTTGACGCCCGTACTCTTGATAATCTGTTCAGCATCATATCAATCAATACCGGGCATTAACGTGCCATTTGAAATATCCTGTTATCTGGTTATGGACTATACAAATAATTTAACCTCCCCTTTTCGGGGTGAACCATGATTGAAGGATGGCGCTGTTCATCTTCAAAACTGTATGCACATTTATCGCTCCCATTCTGAGAGATCAGTTTGTATAATTAGAAGAGAAACTTGTATGCTTAAAGGGGTAGTTCAGTTTTGGTATAGAGGGCGCTGCACAAAGTAATTTCTTTGTGAGATAATGAAAAACTGAGTGTAAAATTTGAAAGAGCATACAATTCTAATGGCAGAATAAACTTTATTTGATCAAAATCGGTTCAAAAACGGCTGAAATATCTAGAAATATCTTCGATCGTAATAAATCTGGGGCACACATATATTCGATGATTTAAAAAAAAAAAAAAAAAAAAATGCTTACACTTTTTCAAAAATGTTCAAGAGGTTTTCAAATAGTTGTTGATCTCTCTATTTCAACAAAACATCACAATGCATAATTTTGTATGAAAAATGGTTGAAACGAATGCTTTTTTTTTTAAAGCGCCATCTTGTGTTTTAATGGCTCTTTTTGAATGATAACAGGCTTTTTACTTATTCATTTGTAATTTTCTATAACTACCCTTTTAAGTTATTGTGAAATTGATTGACGTGCAGTACATACTAGTCGGTTGGAGAATCTGTGTTTTTTTGTTTACGTTAAAGCGATAGTCGAGTTTTGGTAAAGAGAGTACAGTTTTAGTCAAACTGAATTTTAGTAACCAAAACCTGCACTATTACATTACAAACCAACAATACAAAACTCCACGTTGCTCGAAAGTAATGACAAATTACAAATGACTAAGTAAAACGCCCGTTATCATTCAAAAAGAGCCATTAAAACTCATCGAGGGCGCTCTTTAAAGGGATCTAGTAACTTTGTTGACATGTGCAAAAAGTGATGAATGGTTGATGCAATGTATATTGTTGTTATCTCATATGTCCATAGGGTATTGTGTGAAAATTTCAAGTCAAATGGACATTGTATGGCGAAGTAATGAGCGAAAATGCAAAGTGATATTCATTAACTCACTGCACTCACTTTGTACACAGAAGAAAAACTCGCCCGGAGTTTTTCTTATCTGAATACTTCGATCGTACATATCTTTGTAACGAAAGGGAAATTTGAAAAACCGAAACCTGTCCCATGATTGTATTGTTAATACGAATACAACAAGGTATGAGTTAACCGCTAGAATGAGGATTTGGACAATGTTACTTAGTCCCTTTAAAAACTCCTTGGTTTCAACCATTTAAAATAAAATATTGTGCATGTGATGTTTTGTTGAAAAAGTGACTGGATAGGTTTTTGAATACTTGTTCAGTATTGCTCATGCGAGATAGTGCGTTTGGAGCCGACCGAAGAGTATTGCTTACATTACATTATAACACTTGACAAAGTGTTGCAGCGGCACACGAAACGTCGTGATCTTTTAGATTCCTTGTTGACCATACATTGAGAGACAAACGAATATCACTAGCGATATTATTTTCGACATTATTTCCCTCTTTGTACATTTTTGAAGAGGAAACCTATTTTATTTGTTGATAACGGATGGTTCAACAAATTATTATTACAAATGGTTATGTTTATGTATATTTCAGTAATTTCTGAACCGATTTAGATCAAATAAAGTGTATTAAGTCATTAAAATTGTATGTTCTTTCAAAATTCGACACTCTTGTTTTTCATTTTTGCATTATCTCAAACAAATATTTTGTGTAGCGCCCTCTATACCAAAACTACTATCTCTTTTACCTTATCGTAATTCAGGACTTGATTATACTAGTATTCTGGGACGGCCTTTATTCTGTTATTGGCTAGAATGGCCTAGATTAATTCTTTCTACACAAAAAAGTAACCCGAGAACGTTATTCTTTTAATTAAAAATAGATTATTTTGCTCTAAAGTTTTGCTCCATGATCGATTTAGTTTTATGTGACCGTGTATAGAATATTATTAGTAAACGGTAAAAACAAGTTCCCCTTTGTAAATAGAATAATGGTTGTTTCGGTGGTGGGGCGTACATAGAAAACTGGGGTGACATACAAGATAAGGCGGGGGGGGAGTACACAGTGAGTGTATCAATGGGAACTCACATATTCAAACGCATCATATTTCACAAGGTTAACTATCATTGCAAGAAGCGCACAGAGTTGTAACTGGTCACTGCATAAACACTATAATTCATTCACATCGTGCATAAATGACACATCCAAATTACACCAAAAACAGATACGTAAATGATTAAATGCTTTGTAGGCAAGATGGAATTGGATTTTGAATCACTTTTGACTTTATTCAGACGATATACATACAAGAATTTGATTCTTCTCTTATGACAATGGAAATGTGTTATTTACATGCATGACACGTTTTCTTTTGAACTAATATGGACATCCATTCGCATGGATGCGTGGTAGGTACGACGACGAGTCGACCCTATTAGAAATCTATGTTGAAGCAGGCGTGTGTTGGTAGGAGCACGTTGTCGACGACGTGGACGACGCCGTTCGTTGCGGGAAGGTCGGCGAGCATGATGCGGGGTTGGGCGTCGTTGAATTTCGGCTCGTTCAGCTGGATTTCACCTGGAATGGAATGGAAATAACATGGGGAAAGTAGGAACAAGAGAAGTTTTAACATTTGTACAAGTTTTGAAACTTAACATGATTAAAAAGGGATAGTTGAGTTCTGGTAAGGAGAGTACAGTTTTAGTGAAACTGAATTTTAGTAACCAAAACCTGCATCATTACATTACAAACTAATAGTTATAACTAGAAAGGAACACAAAATTACAAATGACGTAGTAAAGATCATGTTATCATTCAAAAAGAGCCGTTAAAACGTAAGAGGGCGCTCTCTAAACACTCATCGGTTTCAACCATTTTGAATAAAATATTGTGCATGTGATGCTTTGTTGAAATAGTGATTAGATTTTGTAACTTTTATGAAAAGAGGAAGCATTTTTTTGAATTTTTACCGGCTGGTTCAAAATTCTCTAATAAACCCGGGGCCCCGGGTTTATTACAAATTGTTATATTTATGGATATTTCAGCCGTTTCTGAACCGATTTTGATCAAACAAAGATGATTTTATTGTTTAAAATATTATGCTCTTTCAAATTTTACACTCAGTTTTTCATTACCTCACAAACCAATTAAGTAGTCTAGCGCCCTCTACCAAAACTCAACTTTCCCTTTAAATAGATGCATGCTTGCGCCTACGTTGCTGAAACATTTCAGTTATTTTCTTAGGAGACAAGAGTAGTTTGTAAGCGGGACAGATCGTTTATGTGTTGCATTCGTTAAGATGATACGCGTCCATTTATGATCGGAGAGTAGTTGTACACATATTTGTGGTAATTTAATACCCTTTCTCTATACAGGGTGGCCCAGAAATAACGGAACGGGGCACTTCCCAAAATAAAGCAACAACATGAACATGACCATTGGATAGGGTGTCCTTTCCAATGAACAACGATACCAAGAAAAGTAATTTTGGACGTGTAGTTTTTGTTTTAGGGTGCTTTGAGTGGGACCATGTCAGGTTCCTATTTTTGTCAATTTTTATCAAGTTAGTGTCTGATAAATGAGACTTACTGCCCGCCATACTATTCACCAATTATGTCCATTCTCTCGGCACCGCTCGGCACACAGCTGAATGCACACTAACAATAGCGCGCGGAATACTCGCGTGTTAAATGGTATGTAGGGCAATCAGTCTCATTTATCAGGCAGTGACTTGGTAAAAAATGACAAAAATAGGAACCTGACATGGTCTCACTCAAAGCGCCCTATAACAAAAACTACACGTCCAAAATTACTTTTCTTGGTATCGTTGTTCATTGGAAAGGATACCCTATCCGATGGACATGTTCATTTTGTTACTTTATTTTGGGAAGTGCCCCGTTCCGTTATTTCTGGGCCACCCTGTATTGTATGGCATGTTCGCACAATCATGTGGATTTTAAGATGAACATTTTAAAACAGTTTGGGTCGAATAATGTGCGCACTATTAGAACCGAATTCGGAACCTCACGATTGGGAGACACCCACTCTACACCATTTTTGCCACGCCATACAAAGACATACAATTCAGTGTAATTTACAATCGATTGTAAGTCAGATCATGTGTTCTGAATGCGCAAATCTGATTGGATGAAACGCGTACATGGTCTGAATTACTATAAAGTGTAACTTATATTCCGAGTGTATCTCTTTCTGCTTACCATCACTTTGCTTGCCGACATCGATATATCTGCCCTCTTTGGTCTGGATCTGCTGCCCGTCGACCAGGCCAGCCGAGTAGCGGGTGCCCCTCGCCACGTGATATCTGATCAGCTGCTGGAGCTTCGGTTTGTCGGCTTTGAGCTCCGCCATCACTCCCTGGGGCAACTTGTCGAAGGCTTCGTTGATCGGTGCGAACATGGTTAGCGGGTCGCTGGCTGCAAAGTCGAAATGGAAGAAAGTATATTTACCAAGTTATAAACCGAACACAAAAAGCAACTACCCCCCTAAACAACTACTCATAATAATTCATAACCGATACTTTTCAAGATGTCATCTTACCACATCATTTGTGCAGTTGTTATGTACATTTTGTGTGAAAATCAGAGATATTCATCAATTTATGGCTGAAAGAGCACAGATTAAAGACAAAATAACCCAATTTAAAAGTCACAAGACATTGCGCGTGCCTGTACATTGTTTTGAAACGGCACATGTGGCCGAGTGAATTGGTTATGGTTAATGAAACATGCTGGTGGATATTCCATTAATGGCACATGTGGTTAAATGCAATATTGCATTTTTAAATTTCCCAGTACTAAATAAACTAACACTTTTCTGCGAATTGAAATATGACAATTCTCTTTAATGTTTCCCCACTCAACCATGGGTTAATGGTGACCTCTCATTTTTACATATTGTTTTCCTAACTACCATGGGGAAATTTTGGCAAGACGATAATTTACTTGAAACGATTCTTGGTTATGCAATTATGAACAATTGTTTAGGGGGTAGTTACTTTTTGTGTTCGGTTTGTAAACAAATATCTTGAACAGGAAATTAGACAAAGAAATGCTCAAATATAAATTTAAAGGAAAATAGGGGAAAGAGAAATTAAAGACTGAAATATTGCATTTGGTTTCAAATGTTGGGACATTTGCAAATATATATCGAGTGCCAAGCTCGCATTTTTGCGAGTTACAACACACACGCCCTATAGCATTAAAATCCCCGACAACCTTTTTTTGTAAGACTGTTAAAACGGTTGAAGTTTAATATTACTTGTGTTCAAATACGCGTTACTAAGTAAAATAAAAGAGAGTATTCCCAACACTTACATGAAGTAGCCAGTTCCTGTTTGAGTTCCGCAAGTTTGACGAGCTCGATGAACTTTGAGAACTTGGCCTGTCCGTCCAGAGTCTGGAAGACGTCCCCATCAGCGAGAGGGTAGATGACGCGGTCGACGACGTGAACGAGTCCGGTGAGCAAGTGCTGGTCGGCCTCCGTGATCGCGGCTCCGTTGCAAGTAACCTAGAGTGAAATGTTTTGGAAGTATTATGGAGTTCTCACAAAAAAAGAAAAGCATACAAGAATACTCTTAAAGGGATCTAGTAACTTTGTTGAGATGTGCAAAAACTGATGAATGGTTGATGCAATGTATACTGTTGTTATCTCATATGTCCTCAGGGTATTGTGTGAAAATTTCAGGTCAAATGGACAATGTATGGCCAAGTAATGAGCGAAAATGCAAAGTGATATTGGGTGATATTCACCAACTCACTGCATTCACTTTGTACAGGGATGAAAATCTCGCCCGGAGATTTTCTTATCTAAATACTTCAATCATACATATATTTGTAATGAAAGGGAAATTTGAAAAACCGAAAGCTGTCCCATGATTTTATTGTTAATACGAATACAACAAGGTATAAAGGAACCGCTAGAATTACAATTTTATTTTGAGGATTTGGACAATGTTACTAAGTCCCTTTAACAAGTTCCACGATACAAATATGACAGCGGCTTATTCTTAAAAAGAATGCTGCAAAATGCAACAATTATATCAATGCAAAAAAACATGTCGGACATATGGCAATTTTTGTTCAGTTTAAAATAGTAAAACACGGTGTGTTCAAAATCTATGATTATGTTGCAATTCACATGCGAAACGCTGGCCAGGATAATTGATACATATTAATGTTAACTTAATGCGAGAACAACTATTTCGCAAACATTGTAAGAAAATAAAATGTTTACGTTAAAATTAAATGTCCACATTCGATTTAGTCAAATTCGTTTTTTGTTTATTTCAGTTGACTTACCAGAGACTTGGTCTGATCGTAGATGTTGAACCGCAAGATGGCGCCGTCCATGGTCTGCGCAACTTTCTCGTCGACTATGTCCGATGAGCGGAGAGCGCTGGGGACCATCCACGCCATGCACAGGCGAGTCATGACGTCCTGGTCGGCGGCCAGCTCGGGGACTTGCTTCTTCCAGTTCCGTACGGCGTCGTCAGTGGGTGCGAACAGAGTGAAGGCATCTGAAACGAGATGAAGGGGAAAATAGACAGACTTGAATGAATTTGTTATTTGGATTTTAAAGTATTTTAAATTGAAATAATTTCCTACTGGTTACGTTCCTCGAGACTATTTATATAACTTTCGATACACATTGTTGTGCGATTTTAAAAATTGCAAAATCAGAACAGAAACAAATTTAAAAACAGAGCTTCAAATTAGTTCGTAACTTCAATTAAGTTTCTAAAGCTAAAAAGGTAGGGAATGTTGGTTTATCGGTTAAGTACATGCACATTATCGTCATTATATCATGCCCTGCGAACCAAACGTACATGATCAATATTGTAAAGAAAATATGCTAACCTTGGCCAGCGAGAATGCGGTCGAGGTCGACCTGCCTAGCTATCTTTGCCATCTCGTAGAGGCCTAGTGATTCGAGCCGAGACGCTACCTTGCCTTCAGACACCAACGGGAGGATGGACATGGCAACCAGCCCCGGGTTCTTCCCGAGGACCATCTTCAGGTACTCGCTGGACGTGATGGGGTACGCCGCGGCACTGTCGTCGATCTGGTCAGACACCTTCGGGTAGGCGACTGCTGCCGCCGAGAACACGGCGAGGAAGACGAGGAGCTTCTGCATCGTGGATTAGTTCTGGAAGCAGTATACAGCGACGGGCAAAGACGGTACGTGGTTCCGATGGTGCGAAGGACGAAGTAAGGTGTTGATTATGAGTTGCATTCGCATTTATATAGAGTACGGCAGATGGAATGTCACATCTGTTGTCGATGCATTGTTATAACTATCCTTTGATTAAGGTTTTCGGTAGTACGTAACAGCTGGATGATTGCCTCAATCATGTCCTTAGCAACCGATGGGTGAGACATGTCTGGCTTGCCTGGCATTGTTTAGAACCATAACCCATGACAATGAGTAGCCGCCTGTAACGCCACACTTCGGTACTTGACTATAGGGAATAGGTTTGTTTCCGAATAGATCGAGTACCGAAGTGTGACATATGCATTGCCACGGGTCAAAGTTCTGAACAAACAATGTCGGGCAAGACGGAAATGTACGATATAATAGCGGTTGATCAAAAGGCAATTGTCCTGCTCTCATCCACTCTCAGACGCCATCCTCAAAGGAAATTAACTCCCAACGTGCCAAGCTCACATTTTGCGAGTTACAATACACACATGCCATAGAGCATTACAATCTCTGACACGTTAATAAGTTGATAATAACCATCGCCTACTTCAAACAAAATAATCCGGTATGAGTACGTTGGTACTCTATCATGTCTACATTACAGGGTGGCCCCCAAAATCGGAACGGGTTACTTCCCAAAATAAAGTAACACAATCACGGGCGTAAATACTTACGTAATACATATTCATCAGGGGGGGGGGGGGGGGTGAATGAAGAGATCCCCCTCCCCCCTCTTGAGTGAGTATCAATGACAGATTTACGCCCATGGACAACATGATTATGTCCATCGGAAAGGGTGTCTTTTCCAATGAAAACGATACCAAGAACAGCCATTTGGGTTGTGTCGTTTTTTGTTATGGGGCGCTGTGAGTGACAGCATGTCGGGTTCCTATTTTGGTAATTTTTTACCAAGTCAGTGCTTGATTAATCGCACTTACTGCCCGTCATAGCATTAAACATCGAGCTGCACGCGCGCCATTGTTAGTATGTATTCAGCTGTGTGCCGAGGAAAATGGTATAGTTGTTCGATGCTATGACGGGCAGGAACTGCGATTTATAAATAATCATTTGGTTACGTTAAATTAGGAAGTGTCCTGCTTGATTTGTTTTGGGCCACATTGTACAGAGAATAGGCCATTTTTAAAAAGACTGGTTTATGTATTGTATTCAAACTATGCTAACCTGTTCCCTAAATAGTGTGTGGTTCCCATAAACACACATTCATGCATGGCTTACTATGCTCCACTTGCGTTGGGTTAAAGTGTGATTCCTCAATGAGGACGTAGTGATAAACGCCTCACTGTACACTTCATCAATTGAATTCCAATTTCCATACAGTAGAACTAATTTAAAGAACTAATGTGTCGTTGCTATACCAGTCAAACTTCTGGCAAGCTTTGCGGTTGTCATGAACACCCTTCTACTTATAATAGGGTGCGCATAAACATGTTGACATGTACGTGAACCGGTTTCCAAATTGCTCCTTATCAATGCATTTCTGTACTTGGAATCCGATTTGCACACATTGCTTGTTGCTATGTCGGGCGAGCCACGATTGTCAAGGGAAACATTCGTTATAACAGACGTGGTATGATGCATACAACTTGAATGGGCTATTTTGACCGCCGGTGCGTTTGTCCTGACAAGGTGAACCTGTATTTGGCCGTGTGTTTTGAACTGGGTCAGTAAATGTTGGATAGCTCTTTGGTATCTTTTAAATGTGCGCAGGGAGCATTAAAGGGACAGTTGAGTTCTGGTAAGGAGAGTACGGTTTTGGTGAAACTGAATTTTTGGTTACCAAAACCTGCATCATTACATTACAAACTAATAGTTATAACTAGAAAGGAACACAAAAATTACAAATGACGTAGTAAAGATCTTTTTTCTTTTTTTCAATGGTATTTATTTTCTTCATTCAAACAATAACGAAATAATAATCAGCAAATTAACATAATGTACAGCAATATAAATTAACTTTTACATCAAATAAAGATTATGACCATCTAAATGATTACAAAATAATTGATAATACAGATCAACATGAATGAAGAAAGCATAATGTATATTAAAAATAAGAAAGGGGACAATCATTGCCTCCCCCCCCAAAAAAACAAAAAACAAAACAAAACAAAACATTATCATTCTGTTTCTGTTTAAAACATTATCATTATCTTTTTTCTTCCTTTTTCCAATGGTATTTATTTTCTTCATTCAAACAACAATATAATCAATACATAAAATAATCAGCAAATTAACATAATGTACAGTAATATAAATTAACTTTTACATCAAATGAATATTATGACCATTTAAATGATTACCAAATAATTGATAATACAGATCAATATGAATGAAGAAAGCATAATGTATATTAAAAATAAAAATGGGGGACAATCATTGCCTCCCCCCCCCAAAAAAACAACAACAAACAAACAAACAAACAAACAAACAAACAAACAAACAAACAAACAAACAAAAAACAACTTACATACACACATACACACGCGTCCACAGGCATCCACACACACATCCACATAAAAACATGCCTACATCTTGTGAGAGTCTCGACCATTATATCAACCATGTTTATTTCATTGCTTCTATTCGCCTTCCCTATTTTGTTTTGCACGAAGCTATTCTAAATTGTCCCACTTTCTAAAATGATATGTTAAAGTACCTCGGTTTGCAGCTAATTTATTCTCCTCCTTTCTATTTTCCAATAATCTTTTCTTAATCTCCAAAGGAGTTGGTGGTTTATTTTTATTTTTACTATCTATAAAAATCATATATTTTATCAAAATTATTATATGATTTAGTAACTGTTCCTTCCCTATGTTTAGCTCAATTATCCCTACATGAATACCTTTCCAATTTATATTTTTAATCTCTACTAAATTAAATAAATTCCCACACTCTTCCCAAATTGGTTTTACTTTCTCACAAAGACAAAATAAATGCTCGTAAGTTTCTTCATATTTACCACAAAAAGAACATAAATTACTATTAACCATTTTAAATGTATATAAATGTAATTTAGTGTATATAATATTATAAAGCATTTTAAATTGAAATTCTCGGAGCTTACTATTCAAAGTGCATTTTCTAAGTCTTACGAATATTGATTGTATATCTTTCCCATTAATATAATAACTCTGCTCTAAATTTCGTTCTGCATATGATTTTTCTACCCTCTTATTTAATAAAAATGCATAAATAATTTTTGAAGTAATTTGATCTAACAAATATACCCTTTCAAAAATAAAAAAAATCCATATCTAATTCCCTGTCTATATTTGAGTGAGTTTTTTATTTAAAAATTGTTTCCATGAAGGGGGAATACCAAGAAAAATATGTTGTATTTCAGTAATTTCTAAAGTATTTAAACCCATTCTTTGAAATTCCTCAATTTCTTTTATATTACCTTCCCCATCAACAATATGATGCAACTTATAAACATTTTTTCAAAATAATTGTTCATCAAAAGGAACATGACCATCAATATAAACAAATCTATTATTATAAATAATCTCATTCCTTTTAGATGTATCTTTTTTTAACAAAAACATTTTCGTGGCCATCCAAACGTCCAACATATCTCTATAAAATGCTGGTAATACTGATTTGGATATACCTATAGTTGCATTATTATAAAATATCAAACATCCTCCAACATCTTTCGTTAAATAATTAAAATACTGTTTCCATCCCATTTGTGCATCCCCCGTTAAGAGTCGCTTTACCCACATAATCCTTTGCACTAAAATAAATAAATGAAAGTCTGTTAGTCTGAGTCCACCTTTACAATAATCCAAGAACATAACATTTCGTTTAATTTTATCTTTTCCATTCCACAACAAAATCAAAAACCAATTTATCCAAATCTTGAAATACCCAATTCGGTACTGGTGTCAGCGCCGATACATAAATAAATTTTGACAAAATAAACGTTTTTATCAATTGGATTTAAATCTCTTTGTTTCCACCAAGACAATAATTTTTTTTATTCTACTCAAAATTTCCTTATAATTTGTCCTTTCCTGAACTTCAACATCTAAAGAAAAGTATATACCCAAAATCTTGACTATTTGTACTACTTTACCAAACGGAAGAGCAATATTTTCATTTTGAGAAGGGCCTAACAATAATATAAAAGTTTTTTCTTTATTAATTTTTAATCCAGAATTTCTAGCAAAACTTTCAAACAGTTTCTCTACCTTTTTAAATGAGTTTGAGTCCTGAATAAAGAGAGTCATATCATCTGCATAAAGAATTTGTTTTACTTGTACGTTATTAAAAATAAATCCTTGAATTTCAGGGTCTTTATATATTGAACGAGCTAAAATTTCAATACAAAGTATAAACAAATATGGGGACAGGGGGTCCCCCTGTCTTCTATTTCTATTCGAAATTCTTCTTTTAATTTATTAATTTCCTCTTTAATACAATTAATATATTCATTATCTTGACATAAACTATTATTTAATTTCCAATAGGATCCCTGAAACTTAAATGAATACATTAACTTATCGTAAAATTGCAATTGAATGGCTGAATGATCCGGAGCCGTAGAAGGGATTATATCACACTTTAATATTGCATATTCTATCTGCTTAGAAACAAACCAATAGTCTAATCTACTGTGTATACGTAAATTAACTTGCCTATAAGTAAACTGTTTTTTCAATCCATTCCGTACCCTCCAAACATCCAATAACTCAAATCTATCTGAAAATTGTTCAAATAAAATATTAAATCGAGACTGAACATTGTGTTTACTACTTCCAAAATAATCTAAATCTTTATTTAAAATAATATTAAAATCTCCCCTATTGCATTATTTTCCATATTCATTTCTTTTACTATTTTTTCAAAATTGACCAAAAAATCAAATTTTTCTGATTCCCTTCCTCTTACTGGCAAATAAACATTAGCCATTATCAATTTCATTCCCTGAATAATACATTCTATTATAACATATCTACCATTATTATCTGAAATAACCTTTAATATCTGAATATCTAATTTATTATCTATCAAAATAAGCACCCCTTTACTATGGTTTGTCCCATGACTAAAATATGACCCCCCATTCCATAGCAGTTTCCAAGTCTCCTCAACTTCAATTGTACTATATGTTTCTTGTAAAAAAAACAATATCTGTACCTTTATCTTTACACCACGTACAAACTTTTGCCCTCTTTAACTTGTCTCGAATTCCTTTAACATTCAAAGAAAGAAAATTACATTTAATAAAAATATCTGTACCTTCCATAACTATATATTAATATAAATATATTCATATATTCTTTCCTCCGTATATAAGCTTCTAACACACGGGATGGCAGAAGCAGGATCAAGAATGTATAAATTACTATAAAAATCAACATATTTCTGGTCGAGATCCCCAACTACGCAGGCAATGCAATTAACACTCACACACACCACACACACCACTGACACACAGCACACACAATAACTTAACTAAACGTAATTGTAAGATGTATACACTAAACATTCCTCCTCTGTGAGGTCTCTTTGAGGTCTCCTCCTCCTCACTATATAACACGTTAACTTAACGTATTCATAAACATGTTCTCATATATTAACGCTCGAATATTCCTTAAGTGGGAGAGAAAAAAAAAATCAAATTATATTTCATTAAATTTCATTTAAAAAAAAAAATGTTAAAAATATTTTCCCTTCAATAATTCAATAAGTATTTCATAATCTCCTTTTCTTCCATTTCTAAATTATCAAAACTCCAATTATCTTTCATTAAATTTCAATTAAAAAACAAAACCTTTATCTTTCCATACAAAATTAACTAAGTATTCCATAATCTCTTTTTCTTCCATTTCTAAATAATTCAAATTCCAATTAAATTTCATTAAATTTAAAATTCCAAACTTTATATTTATCAGAATCTTTTTTCTCTTTCATTACTTAAAAACAAACAAAAACACTACCTAATTATCCAACTAAAACTAAAACTAGTAATAACAGACATATTGCCTCAACTAAATATGCTTCTAAATGAGGCAAATTAAAAGTCCCGCTGCAGAAAGAAACATACTCAATAGACCGCTTCTGCAATGTATGCAAACAATACGCGCACGACGCCAGACCCCCCCCCCCCCCCCCCCCCCGTCGCCAAGCCCAACAAATGCAACCACGTCCGGCAAGCTAGCTTGCTGGACGTAGTTACCATTGCTGAGCCTGACGACGGGGAGTCCGACGTCACGCGCACATCACTTGCACACACTACAGAAGCGGTCCATTGCAAGCTACAACCAACCATCAGAATATGCGCTCTAAAGGGGTATATGCAATTAACTAAAACGCACTAATTTTCTGACCTACGATCTACTGCAACTCACAAACGGGACCAACATTTATTACGTCCCTTAAATCAGTGCATCTAGCTAGGACGCGAGAGTGGGGGCTGAGAGAGGGAAAAGAGGGATAATATAAAGCGAAGAGAATAAAACGGAAAGGAACCCCCCCCCCCCTTTATTACATCACCCAACCTCGACAGGCTTATACATTTTAAACCGTATTTGTACGGGACAAAAAACAAAAAATAGACGGCAGGCAATAGACCGCCTTTGTGTACGAAACAATGCGCGCACAACGCCAGACGTTGGCAAGCCAAAATCTCATTCAAAAAGAGCCGTTAAAACGTAAGAGGGCGCTCTTTAAACACTCATCTGTTTCAACCATTTTGAATAAAATATTGTGCATGTGATGCTTTGTTGAAATAGTGATTAGATAGAGAAATAACCAACCACTATTTAAATACCTATTTTGTAACTTTTTGAAAAGAGGAAGCATTTTTTTTGAATTTTTAACGGCTGGTTCAAAATTCTCTAATAAATCTGGGGCCCCAGGTTTATTACAAATTGTTATATTTATGGATATTTCAGCCGTCTCTGAACCGATTTTGATCAAACAAAGATTATTTTATTATTTAAATATTATGCTCTTTCAAATTTTACACTAAGTTTTTCATTACCTCACCAAAAAAATAAGTAGTCGAGCGCCCTCTCTACCAAAACTCAACTATCCCTTTAAACTTAAAATGAGAGCCAAATTGTAAGTACATGGTGTCCCAGAAAAAAAAAATGGATTTCATGGCAGAAATAATGAATTTCGTTGATGAGATATACATTTATAAAAGCTCTGTTTCTATTATTTAATTTGATG
>JBAMJV010010678.1:0-19444 GCA_037951105.1 Echinarachnius parma | reverse complement strand
GCCACTTTGGGTTTAAAGTATGGCATATTAGGGGCAGATTTGTGTTATGTTTGTGTACATATTATTATGTTTGAACTGTAAACATCTGATGAGTGCATACCCATTTTATTCTTTGTTTTTTTCGAATCATGACATGTTAACTCGGATTCTAAATTTCCTTCACAGGTATGGAATGACGTGCACCTTATTGCACCATTTCAATTACTTATAAATGCAAAATTTTCCCAGTGGGGGCACTGCCCCAGCCCTCGGTCACTTCGCTCCCTCGGGACTCATTCTTGGCTGTAGGCTATGTTATTGGATCATACATAATATGGCATTTGGTTTAGGTTGGAACAATAATATTTGTGTGTGTGTTGGGGTGCATATTTATTAGTGTGTCAATTATTTGTTTTCTTCGTGAACAATATATTAAAACTTTCTGGTCGATCAAATCATAACACGATTTCCCAGATACAGTCATTCGCTACCTATACACATATTGAAAATGATTTATAATACAATTGTGGTACCATATTCTATTCTATTCCAATATTGCTTGGGGGAAATACAGCTGATGTATATTTGAGTAGATTGTTGAAATTACAGAAACGTGCAATTAGAATTGTAAATCATGATTTATTTTTAGCACATACAATGCCAAAATTGTATTCCTTAAGCTTTTAACTTTTTATGATATATATAAATACCAACTTGGAGTGTTTATGTTTCTATGGTATGATAACATTTTACCCTCTTGCATTTTAAATTTTTTCACTCTCAATTTGACTGTATACATTCATATGTCACAAGAAATGCCAAGAAATTTAATTTACCCAAAGTAAGAACATCTTTATCGGACAAATCCCTTCTTTTTCAAGGACCTCTACTTTGGAACTCTCTACCGGATGATATTCCTGAATAAAAATCTGTAAACCTTTTTAAAAATGAAATATAAACAATATCTAATCAATACGTATGTACTTGCGAGTAACTTAATGCCAACCCTTATAGACCTAGTCGTAAGTCGTTTTTAGTTGTTGTTTTCCTTTGTCTGTTTGTTAGGTGTTTCGTTATATTGTACTGTTTTTTGGATAATTATGTTGAATTTTGAATTTGAACTATGACTTTCATTATATTTATATAAGTTTTAATTTTATGTACAATGTTTTGTTTTAGGGTCGACCAAACGATAAGGTCTTGATACCTTTTTGGTTTAAAAGAACATGCAATTTTAATGGCAGTATAAACTTTATTTGGTCAAAATCGGTTCAGAAATGGCTGAAATATCAATAAATACATCCGGATCGTATTTTGGGGCCCGAAATAAATACGATGATTTTTTGAAAAAATAAAAAAATTATTACACTTTTTCAAACATTTTCAAAAGCGGATTTTAAATAGTAATTGTTGATGATCTCTCTATTTAATCATTATTTCAACAAAACATCACATGCATAATTTTGTATGAAAAATGGTTGAAACCAATGCCTTATTAGAATGATAACAGGCTTTTTACTTAGTCGTTTGTATTTTTGTATACCTTTCGAGCATGGTGGGGTTATAAATACGTATTAGTTTGTAATGTTACTGTGCAAGTTTTGGTTACTAAAGTTCAGCCTTACCAAAACTGTACTACCCCTCTATGTGTGAACGAAAATGTTTATTTAGAACATCATTCCCATTATAACACCGTCATGAGCATGGTGAGGCGGGAATACATACATTATAGTGCCTATTGAACGTGAGCACGTAATCGTGGCACATGTAGTAGCTGCGCGATTTAAGTGAAAATTATCATCATTATTAAAGTCGCAGTGATTTATATATCTGCTGTCTGCATGGTCCATTATACCTTATGCATAAGGGTGATAATCAACATGATGATGTTGAAATCATGTTGTTTATTAAGTGGGATACTGCTCGTTATTCCGAAGGTTCTTTAATCCGAAAATGAAACGAACCCCGTTTAATTTTCGGATTAACGAACCTTCAAAATATCGAACCACGATTTCATTTTCGGATACTATAAATGAACAGGAACTGAATATCGAACCCTATTTTATTTTTGTATAAACGAACCTTCGAAACATCGAACCTACGGAATAACGATCTTTCGGACTAATGCAACAAATGTTCGGATTAACGAACCCTATTTAATTTTCGGATAAAGGTATATAGGCCTATACAAAATATGTGTGTTCAGAATAACGAACCTTAATTCAGAATAATGAACCGCATCCCTGTATTGTATGGGTGTTTTTGTGTTCATGAATTATAATGTATGGAAGATAAATGATACTGCGGGCAATGAATGGAGTACATGAAATGGGAGTTGATGTGATATTGTATGCAATAATTGTCATGTGTGTATGAATATAAAGGGAATGATAGTTCTACTTTCGATTAAGAGCATGCATGAACTCAGAAGCGGATCCTGATCGACGTCGACCAGCAGCTCGTTTCCCTTGAATCATGCTATGCACGGCATGCATGACCTAGCAGCACATTAATTTAATACGTAGTGCTACTCATTTGCATAGTGGGGATTCCCCGTTCGGCACTCCTAGTTCGAACGCTCTATCGATGTGTGCGTTATAGGCACCCATACCAGCACCCTGGCCTTTGCTATATGTACGTGGTTCTTTGTATGCTCAACGCAGCGCATAATATCATCGTCGAACATTATTGTTAAAATTGAAGTCTAAATTTCTAATTTCATAGCAAATGTATCAAGTACCGACTACAACAGACATATAAAAGGCATTTCCGTCTTTAAAATGGATATAAATATTTGTCGAATCGCAGTAATTTTGCTGACCGTTGACCTAACCGTCGTTCATTGTAAGTATGATTTGTTCAAATAGTGATATATTATCTATATGATGCAGTTATAAGACAACATAATAGCATTTTGATTATAACTATGTATAAACATGTCAGGCCTGAAACATGTCTATTTCTATCTTTCCCGCTAGAGAGAAAAAATCCAGAGCAGGCATATCAAAGTTCTCAGCTATAACTTCACATTTGCTATATCATATATTATAAAGTTGTTAATCAAAGAAGTAATAATTCTACATGATATCTGACTTGCTTATTATACTTGCTTATAATTATAAACATGTAGGCTACCTCTTTTATTTGCATAACGTTGCATTTGAAACAGATTGAACAAATATGTTGCAGGATCAGACAAGCAACTCACCATATTTTGTAATCTATAAAACAGTTTTTTATATGTTTATGAAAACAGGGCCGCAAATTATTGGTTCACACTTTGTCTATTTTCATGGATGTTCCTTTTCTTATGTTTTTTGTTGTTGTCAATGATGATGATTATTATTATTTGTATGTTATTTTTGTTATTTTTGATTGATGTATTAATTTAGTTTTATTCATTTATTTGCTGTACTTATTTATTTATTTATATTATTTAGGGGGGTGGGGGAGCGTGCCCCCCTCGCTACGCCTAAATTGATTGTCTTGAATTATTCGGGTGCACCTGCCCCCGATCCCTAACTAACCCATAACTCTGCCACTGACTTTTGGTGTATACTGAAAACAACGCCGACTATATTAGTACATTAAAGGTAGTGTTGAGTATTGATATTTCCCAAAGTGCCCCCGATATTTTTTTGTGAGATAATGAAAAACTGACTGTCAAATTCGAAAGAACATACAATTTTAATGACAGAATAAACTTTATTTGATCAAAATCGGTTCAGAAACGGCTGAAATATCCATAAATATATATTTATTCAAAATACTCTTCACCGGCAATAACCGAGCGATATTTAGACTTTTTAGAAAAATTTCAAAAAATGCTCGAAGACTACTTAGAAAAAAATCAGAATAGGTTTTTAAAAAGTCGTTGAAGATATCTCTATTGAATCATTATTTTAACAAACATTACATTCACAATTTTGTATGAAAAAAGGCTAAAACCAATGATTTTTTTGAATGATAACAGGGGTTTTACTTACTGTAGTCGTTTACTGTAGTCGTTTGTAATTGTGTATACTTTTCGAGCATGGTGAAGTTATAACTATTACTTTGTACCGTAAGGGTGCAGGTTTTGGTTACTAAAGTTAAGTTTGACCAATACTCAACTATCCCTTTAACTTTTTCAAGGGGTAGCGCCTGAGAATAGTGTACTAGAGTCATGGCGCATTATAAGTGCTCTATATTATTATTATTATTATTAGTTCAGTTTTTGCACAACACAATTTTTTGTGAGGTAATAAAAAACTGATTGTCGAATTTGAAAGAAAATGCAATTTTAATGGCAGAATAAACTTTATTTTGTCAAAATCGGTTCAGAAATGGCTAATATATCAATAAATGTATCCGATCGTAATAAATTTGGGACCCAAATTTATTCGATTATTTTTCAAAAAATAAAAAAAAGCTTACACTTTTTCAATTTTTTTAAAAAGCGGTTTATAAATAGTTGCTGATGATGTCTCTATTTAATCATTATTTCAACAAAACATCACATGCATAATTTTGTATGAAAAATTGTTGAAACCAATACTTTTTTAGACAGCGCCCTCTTGTGTTTTAATGGGTCTTTTTGAATGATAACAGGCATTTTACTTAGTTGTTTGTAATTTTGTATACCTTTCGAGCATGGTGGAGTTATAACTATTAGTTTGTTATCATGTTTGGGTTAGGTTTGGGTTACTAAAGTTTAGCCTTACCACAACTGTACTACCCTTTCAATACAGAATATTAATAGTGCCTTTGTAGTCAGTCATTTAAGTCAGAACTATGTTAATTGAACGTTCAAGAGGCTCAAGTGGTTTACAAGTTGGTGGTTTCATGTCAGTGCATACAGCTGCTTTTCGTTGTCTTCACTAAAGTAAAAGCTTAGTAAGTGCCGTTCAGTTTGCATGGTTTGTTTCTATAGCAGTATCATCAGTGGCGGATCTAGGGGCTAGAGATTTAACCCCCCCCCCCCCCCCCCCCCCCTTGGGCTGCCAAGTGAAAATGTATCAGTGAAAACAAGTGAGAAAAAAAGTGAAACAAAAATCACTTACGGGGGTTCAAAATAGCAATCGTCATTAGGTCAAACCCCCCCTTAGCAAAAAGCTAGATCGTCATTGGGTCAACCCCCCCCCCCCCTTAGCAAAAAGCTAGATCTGCCCCTGATCATATTATCTAGCTGCATACAGCTAAATGATTTCAATTTAAAAAATGAAAGAGAATTTACTCTTTGAAAAGTTATTTCCATGCATGTCCTGACGCCATCTTTTATTAATCTCATTTGTTCAAAGTTACTTACGATGTTCTATATATTCATACATGTCTCACTGTAGCAGATGGTTAAACATTTGAATGTTGTATGCAACTTAAGTTTTATGCATGTAATTTGCATGTATCACTGCCATAATGTGTACAGTGAGCTCTTTGTCAGTAAATCAGGCGCGTAAGTTTCATTTGACTGAACATGGATCATGGCGGTAAAGATTGAGCTCCTGGTTTCGTGTTTTCAGTCATGAATACATGCACAACTCACTGTAATACATTATCTGTAATATAGTTTGTCTTGCATATTGCACATGCATCATAATTGATATTCGTTACCACATGGAGTTTGAACTCTAGACTTTAGCCTGACGCTACGGATATGACGTCTCTCACTGCCCTTTGTACTCTTGGCGCCCTTTTCTCTATCCATATTCCATACACACAGTGAAATATGAACGGGAATCTTTTTGAACTTCAAGCCAAATTGTGCCGTTTGTTTACTACCCGATAACTATAGAAGATAATGAAATGCGTCTATTTCACTTATTCCCCTGGATGCCTGGCGATCGCTTTTAGTTTATTCAGTGCATTCCCCTTTTCCATTGGATGGTAATGTAGCTTACTAGATGTAAAGTAACGGAGTGTCATGGTATTGGTTCGATCCTCGTCTGCCAGTGATAGGGTTGTGGGTTCGAATCCCAGCAGCCAATGTACTTGTGTCCTTCAACAATGCATCTTATCATTCGTACACATATTGCTCCACACCAGGGGTAATGGGGTACATGTACAGCTAGATGATGTACATTATATTGACTGCCTAACCCAAGGGCGTCAACAGCTTCTCAAAAGTGAGAGGGGGGGGGGGGGGGCGGGCATTAATTGCGAGGGAGCGAAGCTCCTGAGCGGGGGAAGTCGTGGGAGGGGGTGTCCCTCTCCCACAGTATATAGGGAGCTTTTGCATTTTTGGCGTGAAATTGTGCGATTTGGTGCATACCTCAGACAGAAATTCCACATAATATGAAGTGTTAGCTATGGAACAAACATACATAATAATATAAACGAAAAATGAGGGGAACAATTCCCTCACTTTCAAATGTGGGGGGACACGCCCCCCCCCCCCCGTCCCCCGCCTGTTGATGCCCATGACATGTCCCCCCGTCCCCCGCCTGTTGACGCCCATGACATGTCCCCCCGTCCCCCGCCTGTTGACGCCCATGACATGTCTCCCCGTCCCCCGCCTGTTGACGCCCATGACATGTCCCCCCGTCCCCCGCCTGTTGACGCCCATGACATGTCCCCCGTCCCCCGCCTGTTGACGCCAATGACATGTCCCCCCGTCCCCCGCCTGTTGACGCCCATGAACCCGTTAGTGGCATTATGCTCCCGTGCATGGGTTTGTTTTATGGTACCCAGTAACCAGTGTCCATAGTAATAGTATCCAGTGGGAACATAACTCATTGGCTACAGCGCGTAGAAACTGTATTATTATTATACATTGCAATTCATTAGATGTGCAAAGTTGTGCATTATATAAACCACACAACTACACAACTTACCCAGCTTTACACAACTAGTTTGTACTTTGAAGTGTATTTATGTACATTATTTATACGGATCGAGATTATGTTATATTGGTTTCGAAGGATGACAGTATCGATAAATCATATACACTATCAGCCTTTATTGTACTAGACAAAGATATTGGATCAAAACACCTTGAATTAATTGTTTTGCATCCAGAGGAATAAGTGAAATAGACGCATATCATTATCTTCTATAGTTATCGGGTAGTAAACAAACGGCACAATAATATAAATGTAATAATAGGTGTGATTTATCGCCCTCCGAATACGTCTGTTGATAATTTTATTACTCAATTAGACACTTGTATTGGAAACTTATTAAGAGGTGGTAAACAGATTTATTTACTCGGAGACTTTAATATCAATGTACTACAGGACACTGAATTAACTAATAGATTCTTGTCATCGCCTCAATCACATGCCATTTATCCCCTTATTTTACAACCAACTCGAATTTCACCTACGTCTGCAACCCTAATTGATAATATCTTTACTAATGTACTCTGTGATAAACTTAAGAGTGGACTTATATATTCCGACGTATCTGACCATCTCCCAATTTTTGCCTTTGCTAACAAAATTATTTGCGATAATCATAATAATGTACATCAATATCGAAAATATTCTAGAGAAAATTTGTCTCGATTTATAAGTGATTTGAAAAATGAAAACTGGCTCAATGTTTTACGAGAATTTAATGATGTTAATAAAGCCTATAACTTGTTTTTTATTAAAATTAAAAGATACTATGATAGAAGTTTTCCTTTAGTAAATGCGTCATTTAACAAATCAAAAATACGCAAGACGCAAGCCATGGATTACCAGAGGTATATTAAAATCAATTGGTAAAAAGAACAAATTGTATAAACTACACTTACGTAACCCAAATAATGAGTCATATTTTTGTAAATTTAAGAAGTATAGAAATAAATTGAACTCTGTAATAAAATGTTCGCGTAAATGTTATTATGCTGACAAATTTAACGAAGTCAAAGGTAATGTTTCTGCTATTTGGAAAATCATTAAGGAAGTCCTGGGCAAAAAAATTACTAAACAAACCTTACTAAGCTTGCTAAAGTTGTTCCCATCTTCAAAAAAGACGACCCTTCGTTATGTAGTAATTATCGCCCGATTTCTCTTTTACCCTGTATTTCTAAAATATTAGAACAATTAGTATATGATCAGACATATGCATTCTTGGATAAACATTCATTATTATGTAGTAATCAATATGGTTTTAGAAGACAACACTCTACTGATTTAGCTGTTCTTGAACTATATGACAAAATAAGTACTAAACTAGCTAACAAAGAATATGTAATAGGGTTTTTTTGTGACCTTTCAAAAGCCTTTGACACTCTCGATCACGATATACTCTTGTACAAACTCAATAATATAGGCATTAGAGGCATACCTTTATTATGGTTTAAGGATTATCTTGTTAATAGGAAGCAATTTATTGAATTGGATTCAACGCAGTCCGAAACTCTAAATGTAAGCCACGGGGTACCCCAGGGTTCGATTCTCGGACCACTGCTTTTTCTTATTTATATTAATGACATTGTTCGTGCGTCACCTATTTTATCTTTAACTCTCTTTGCCGATGATATCACTGTCATACTCTCTCATTGTAATTTAGATTGTCTTATACGTACACTTAATAATGAATTACCAGCATTATTTAAATGGCTTAATTGTAACAAATTAATACTTAACCAATTAAAAACGAATTATGTCATATTCACAAACCCTAGAGTAACTGTGGATTATCAACAATGTGCATTACTTATAAATGGATACACTATACAAAGAAAAGATACTACAATGTTTCTAGGTGTCACTTTAGACAATCATTTAAATTGGAATGTCCACTTTCAGAACACTGTATCCGTAATTTCTAGACTTGTAGGACTATTACGTAAACTTAAAGAAACATTACCATTATCATCTCTCACCTTATTGTATAATTCTTTGATCCACTCATTAAGACTGTCATATTGTAATATAGCTTGGGGTAGAAGTAGTAAAAAGAATATCGATTCCTTGTTAATTTTGCAAAAGAAAGCAATGCGTATATGTACTGATTCTTCGTACTTTGCTCATTCAAATCCACTATTTTATAAGCTTGGTGTTTTGAAAATTGAAGATATTACTTTCGTACAAACTGCAACATTTATGTATAAATTTAACGCAAATGTACTTCCTTTATATTTTAAATGTATGTTTTTATGTAATGATCAAGTGCATAAATACAACACTAGAAATTCAGCGGACTTTCACTTGGTCAATCCTAAATCCCAAATAACCGAACGATCAATTAGGCATAGTGGTCCAGATACATGGCACTCCATTGATAAATGTATTAGGCAGTCAGTTTCATTATCAACCTTTAAAACTAAGTTAAAAAGGACATTGTTAACAGTATACACGCTCCCAAATGAATAGCCACAACAGCCGGTATTGTGTCACTAAATGGTCTTTTATGATGCGCTTTTTAGATTGACATGTTAAGAGTGTGGGATCGGGAGGGGGGTGGGGGGAGGGGGTTGAGGGTGCTCTTTGTAATTGTAAATTCTTTGTATTTAGTTTTACAGTATTTAGTTTACGGTAACTACTTTCATAAACAGATAGAATACTTTTGCGTTTTGTATAATTTAACAGGGTCCTTACTGACAAGCTTATATGCTTTTAAAGGGCCCTAACAAGTATCGACTTTATTTATATCATTTTGTAATGCATGTATCATTGCTGTATATATTTGTGTGTTTTTAATGGTTGAATAAATTCAAATTAAAAATTAAATTCAATTAAAGAAGTTCAAAAAGATTCCCGTTCAGTCAAGTAAATGAAATTACCAAGCGAGCAAGCATGAGACTACATATGCTCCGCATTCTGAAGGGTTTTAAACTTCCGGCAGAAGACTTGCTGGTTGTTTATTGCTCGTATGTGCGGCCTGTTGTAGAATACTGTGCGCCTGTTTGGCATTCTGGCTTAACTGAACAACAGACCATGCAGATTGAGAGAATCCAGAAAAGAGATTGTCGCCTCATGCTTGGTTCGCAGTACAATACCTATGTAGATGCATTAGCTACATTAGGCCTCCCATCTCTCGCCACAAGGAGAGAGAAATTGTGCTTAAATTTGGCGAAGGGATTAACAAAGCCTTCTTCCCCATTCAACCAATGGCTTCCTCCCTCACGTGCCTCATTGAGCTCACGCACACTCCGCAATGGCCAGGACTACTCGGAGGTCTTATGTAGGACCGAGAGGTACAAGAAAAGTGCTCTGCCATACCTCATAAGGCTATTGAATGCAAACTCATAATAATTTATTTCTAAAGCAATTGTATTGTTGGAAGATAATACACATTGTTAGATACCAACAAACTTTTTGAATTGCAAGTTATGTACCTTTAACCCTTTCTCACAACATCCACTGTATTTGCATTTGACTGTTATTGTTATTGCTGTGCATGCTAATAGATGAAGTTGTACAATTGTTTTCCCTTTTCGTCCTGAACACTGTCATGATAGCCTATACCAGTCCACTTTACTAATTGACTTGAGATGAAGTTACGATTACTGACAAAAAATTATGATTAAACTATATTTCCTCGGTGCAATATTTTTATACCTTCAAATTATTATGTTTAGAAATAGGATCTGGATTATATGCATGATTTTGATTAAACCGAACCCTCGTTGACTTTCAAATTGGCAAAATTTGGTATGTTTGTAAAGGAAATGTTATTTTTTCTAAGGATATTAACTTAATCCGCGATAAAAATGTTGAAATTTGACTAAAAAAGTCTTCGAAAATGGGGCAAAAGTGAGCAGTCTCCGAGACTGAAATTCGCTCAACGATCGGCCTGAAAATCGTGACGTCATCGGTAGAACGGGCCCGGCCGATCAGCTGATCAAGCAAAGCGATGCGCGTGCATTATACGGTGTTATGTATTACTTTTTGATAACGTACGATCGAGCTGGACAGTTTTATTTCGAGGAAAATGGAGGAAAATACTCTCGAACTGAGTTTCGCAATGGATTTTCCGAAGAAGATGAAGAAGAGGACAGGAATGATTCATCAGACAGCGACAATGATGACGGGATTTGGGAGATTTTTGGCGCTAGTTCACTATTGTACCCGCACTCCGGTGTCGGCACGCTACGCCGCTAGCTGCCCGTGACGCACTCGTGAAGAGTACCATACAAAACACAAATGTAATGTACCCAAAATCAAGTAAATCTTTGACCATTGCTCAAATTATGGTCATGATTTCAAAGTAGTTACACAGAACAGGTAAAAAAGATAACTACTTTGAAATCATGACCATTATTTGAGCAATTTTTGAAGATTTAGTTGATTTTGGGTACGTTACATATGTGTTTCGTAGGGTATCACGAGCGCGGCACGGCCAGCTAGCGGCACGGCCAGCGTGCCGACACCGGAGTGCGGGTTTCAATGCGCCCTTTCCCCCAGCATCTTCCCCGGCAAACTGTGCATGGACATGGTGCAATTCGCTATACAATTGCCGCAGTCATACGCCAGATCAACAAATCTATCACTTTCATGGCCTATTTGACATTATTATAGTTATTTTTCACTGTCGGCTTAGAATGCCGACAGAGAAAAATACAATATAATGTCAAAGTCAAAGAGGGCATGAAAGTGATAGATTTGTCGATCTACCATACGCCATGCACCTTTTCCCGACTTTGCGACTTGAATTCAACTTTGTCGATACTGGCGAACTCGCGATTTCCACCTCAAAACCATGCCTGAAATCTTCACTTCCTTCAGACATTCCCACCATTCTCCGATTTTGCAGATTTCAGGTCAAATCTAACAAGAAAAATGATATTGACAAACGGCGTTCTATCGATTGAGCAGGGCAGCATTACTCGCGCTCGCGGACTGGGGGATCGTTGGGGGAGGCAACGGGTGCCGCTCTACCATCAGCGGCCGTGCATGGTTTGGGCCTATTCTACCTGTGACGTCATCAAATTTCTCTGCACCAAATCGCCGTCAAACGGCAAAAATCGGGGTTCAGAATAAGAGTTTAAATTTGCTTTTAATTGTTTTCTGGGCGGTGTTCGGGCTTCAAAATTAACTTTTTCATGCTCAGTATGTTCTCAGCTTTCAGAAGAGGTACAATATGCATATTATAGGATATTCATTGAGTTTTCGGTTTAAAGGGGAAGTTTAGTTTTGGTAAGGCTGAACTTTAGTAGCCAAACCTGGACCGTAACATTATAAACTAATAGTTATAACTCTACCATGCTCGAAAGGTATACAAAATTACAAACGACTAAGTAAAAAGCCTGTTATCATTAAAAAAGAGCCATTAAAACACAAGAGGGCGCTTTCTAAAAAGGCATTGGTTTCAACCATTTTTCATACAAAATTATGCATGTAATGTTTTATTGAAATAATGATTAAATAGAGAGATCATCAACGTTTATTTTAAAAATGCTTTTGAAATTTTTTGAAAAAGCGCAAGCATTTTTTAAATTTTTTGAAAAAATCATCTAATTATTTGGGCCCCAAATAATTATGAGATCAGATATATTTATTGATATTTCAGCCGTTTCTCGGTCGATTTTGACCAAATAAAGTTTATTCTGCCATTAAAATTGCATGTTCTCTCAAATTCGACACTCAGTTTTTCATTACCTCACAAAAAAATTGTGATGTGCAGCGCCCTCTCTACCAAAACTAAACTACCCCTTTAATAGTATATTCATATTAGTAAATTATTATGGATTTATTATATTTCTTATATATACCATGTATACAGTACAATTGTACAATTCAGTACAATTGTAATAATTCTGTATTCCCATATTTCCTCATCTTCATGTTTTACTCTCTATTGGCTCCCATTGCTTTGTTTATTATGACGTCCATTTATGTTTTAATTTAATTCCTTTTGAGACTATAAGCATTTGTATATTTTGTATTCCTTTTTCGTAATACATTCCCATTTTTAATTAATATTAACTTTAACGAATCAAATAATTGTTTACAATAGGAATAATATAAAAGTAAATAGTTTTAAAGTTAAATTATATTTTATATGAATATTTGTATCTTTGTAATGTGTCCTTTTAAAGTAATGTATTTTATATGTATACTATTTTAATTCATTGTAAATTGTACCCAATTCAGCCAGTTGGCTGCCATGTACAATATTTGTTATACCACAATAAATAAATAAATAAAAAATTCATGTTCTAAATGGTTTCTATAGACAATTCGGTATGGTTTCCACTTTGGAAACTTTGGGCATTTCAAAAATTAGCATTATGAAGATAATAAGCTTATTAAAAAAGTTATGAAATAAGGTCAGAGGTTAGTTTCTATCTAGGAATAATACAAAAGTAATACAAAACAATTATACTAGGGTATTGGGGTGCCCATTTGTAAGTACGTGTGCAACACCTTGAAATCCAAGATGGCTGCCATGGTGGCAACCTCGCTCAATTTTCTATAGAAACCATTTAAAACAGGAATAATTAAAAACTTTTCAACATGTCCCGGTCCCAGAAAAATGTACATGACTTATGAATAATCAGTAATTCCCGTTATAATGTGCATTGGTGTGAATGCTATGCAGACATAGTATATAAGTATGTTTTTTTTGTACTGCTTAAAATATTATGATAATCATAGTTGAGTTCTTTTCAAGAATCAGAACCATAATATATTATCAGGCACATTTTTATATAATTTCATCTTTCATTCATTATCAGTTGAATATGATTGAAATGTGCATGTAAACCAGTTAAAATTACATATCATATAATTTGTCCTCATTCACATAACCACCACATTTTGCACATTCACTCCTTGTCATTAAACCTATGCAGCCATTTTGGTTATTCACACCGTTATGTATCCTAACACACCCTCTTGTTCCCATGCATTGCTATGTTCCTCCTCCCTCCCCTGTTGGACTCAAATTCCTTCATTGTCTATTGCAATCATATTTATTCTGTTTTTCATCACACGTTGCACACTAGAACTTCTCTATCCATTCACATTGTTTCTGTTACCCCTACTCCACCCCTAGCTTTTATTGTCCCCCTTTCTGCAGCTGTCTGTATATCCGTACTTAGTCTAGTCTATGGCGTACGTGTTATTTTCGTCAGTTGCTTCTGAAGAGGCTTCTGCTCTCATTGCACAGGCTTTTTTAAAGTACATGAACAGTTTGCAGTAGTATTTGTTATCATGTTTGTATAACAAGTACGCTTCATCATCTTGATCCAAAAGCTTTCATCCACACGGAGAGGGAAGTGGTTGGATGGAAGGACGAGTCGGTTCGTCTGCCGTGTGTGTTCTCGGGGAGAGCTGTGGCGCTCTTCTGGGCCAAGCTCTTGAACACCTCCGACCCGACGGGGCAACCTGACAACAAGGCCAGATACTTCAACGATGAATTCACCAGTATCGATCCTCGCTTTACCCTGGACGAGAATGACTTCAGCCTGACGATAACGAAGCTCCGTGTGGCCGATGAGGGCGTCTACCAGTGTCACGTGGCAGATGACCAGAGTAATGATGAAAAGAACACGACACAAGTCACTGTATTGGGTAAGCTCTAGTTGATATATTTACTTTGATGACGATGAAAATAACACTCACTGTCTTTGGTAAGCTCTAGTTCATATATGTACCTTGATGATGATAAAGAGAACACGACACAAGTCACTGTCTTGGGCAAGCTCTATTTGATATATTTACCTTGATAATGATAAAGAGAACACAACACAAGTCACTGTCTTGGGCAAGCTCTAGTTGATATATTTACTTTGATAATGATGAAAAGAACACTTACTCTCTTTGGTAAGCTTTAGTTGATATATTTAACTCGATGAAAAGAACACGACACAAGTCACTGTCTTTGGTGACCTATATAATTGAGTATTGTAAATATATATTCATGGTCTCATGGATCACCACTAATAACAGGTCTGGGGGTGATTCACAAAGTGTAATTTAAACTTAAATTTCGGTTGGACTTAAAGATATGGAAAGCCATTCATAGTAAAATTGTCACATATTTGAGTCTGTTAATGAGTTTTACAACAAGAATATGAAAGTATCTTGATATTGTAAAATAATTTACATTGTACACTGTTGGTCATAATGTTGGAATATTTTTTTTTAAAGGTCAAACTTCATTCATTTTTCCTATTTTTGCGCCTAATGAACTATTTTAGACTAAAAATAATGATTATATAATGTTTCCAAACTACCAATGTACAATGAATGGTTGAATGGGTTTGCATTAATTAATCATGCCTTTTGTTTTGAGCTTTGAAAGGCATGACCTTTCATGATGGGCCCCTTTCCTTCTCCAAAGCGTATGTCCAGCAAGTCATCATTATGTGTCATTTCTAAGCGTTGGCTTTAAACTTTCAACCAAAATTGGCTCATAGGCTCTCAAGGCTATACTCCATCCAACGCCGTTGCCTACACGCCAAACGATGCTTGTGCTCCACCAGGAAGGGGTGTCAACAAGCAAATAGTTTGTCTTGTTAGGTGACCATGCTAGAGCGATCTCTGATCTGCAGTTTGGCAGAAGGCGTCGATTTCATAGTGTTTCCTTCATAGACGGCGAAGGCTCCATTTTGGCATTTCCGGTTTCTACGGCACAGGTTAAGCAATTTGCGATCATTTGTCCTGGTGGTAAATTGTGGACGTCCTAGAGAATCCCGTATCTTTAATTGACCACCCTCTCGATGACGTATGATGATTTTACAGATCGTAGCCTGCGATGTTCCAACGAATCAGTGGACATTGCTTGTTGACACCCCTTCCTGGTTGAGCACAAGCATCGTTTGGCGTGTAGGCAATGGCGTTGGACGGGATATGACCTAGAGAGCCTCTGTGCCAATTTTGGTTGAAAGTTTTGCAGCCAACGCTGAGAAATAACACATAATGATGACTTGCTGGACATACGCTTTTCAGAGGGAAGGGGGCCCATCATGAAAAGTTCTGCCTTTCAAAGCTCAAAACAAAAGGCTACATTAATTAATGCAAACCCATTCAATCATTTATTGTACATTGGTAGTTTGGAAATATTATATAATCATTATTTCTACTCTGAAATAGTTCATTAGGCGCAAACATAGGGAAAAGGGATGAAGTTTGATCTAAAAAAAAATATTCCAACATTATGACCAACAGTGTAGTTATGCTTTTAAACCAAATTTAATGTTGTATTAAAACAATAATGTATACATTTTACATGATATCAAATAATGGCTTTCCATAACATCTTAGAATTTAATTTCAACTAAGGATCTTTGTGAAACACCCCCTGACATTCGTAGATATGATAATCTACGGAAGTGCCTATACAGTGTGAGTCATAATAAACGAAACCGGACTTTAAAGGGACAATCCCTCTTTTGCAAGCCAAATTTCAAAAGTTGCGAGGTTATTGTCTTATATGAAAGGAAATGTCATTTAATAGCATGCCTGAAAAAATTAGGGCTTGAAATCTCTTTTTCGTGGAGTTATAGACCTACAACTAATAAACCGTCGTCCAACAAACAATTGTGCATTATATGTATATTCACCCAGTGAGGAAGTTCGTATACTGATTCCACGAAGTACCACAACGCGATGCGTGACCCCTACGTGACCCGCGCTAGCTACGTGACCCGCGCACACATAAGAATAGCATGACCGCACACTAGGCAAAATAACCAAACCTCGCTTAAACTGACTACATGTAATTACATATTCTTCATTTTTGAGATTTTTTCCTTGACATACCTTAACAAATGTCGGCTTCACAAAACCTTTACAAGAATAAGTACAATATAGTTGTAATATTATGCTAAATCAGTTAAACTCCTTTATTGACCGATATATAGTTTGATGGAGGGACGCATTTGTTTTTCATTCATAGAATCCAAATTATAGGGCTGTTCGATCTGATTTTTTGTGTGTGTTTCATTCATCCCCGTCCGTCAACTGGAAACTGTTCAGACGTTTTGTAAAAGAGGGACTGTCCATTTAATAGGTTATACATCCACAATTCTAAATATATATATAATTATGTTGCCTTTAAAATGATATATCATACATTTTGATCGCTGTATGCTTAAAGGGGTAGTACAGGTTTGGTAAGGCTGAACGTTAGTAACCAAAGCTGGACAGTAACATTATAAACTAGTAGTTATAACTCCACCATGCTCGGAAGGTATAACAAATTACAAACGACTAAGTAAAAAGCCCATTATCATTTAAAAAGAGCTATTAAAACACAATAATATAATAATAAGGTATTTATAACGCGCATATCACATATGTCTCTATGCGCTGTAAGAAATTGAAATAGAAGAAAGAAAGGTTCAGCATACTATACTGCGTATTAATTATATCTAGTACAACTGAAAGGTGCTATCCCAGAAGAGTGTACATATACATAAAATAACATAAAAGGAAATCAAATACAGCATGTTCTGTGACTAATCTAGCCCTACCGGGGACAGGTGCCTGATCTCATTGCCCTGTTTACCCGGCAGAAGTTACCCAAAGGCAAGTCTAACCAAGCATATAATTCACAAGGGCTCTAATAAGACGTATATGCCTAAGCCTAACCCTAACAGCCATGCTGCCTTCACTTCCTATTCCCAAAGTTCACACTCCCAAAACAACACCTTTCATTGTATCACAAATAATCATTATACAGTGTATATACCATTTATATAAATATACATTTTTAATTACACAAACATTGAATATTAAGGAAAGTAACAATGGAACAAGTGGGTTTTCAAGCTTGTCATAAACTGTAACAATCTCCCAGACTGTTTAATGTGATTTGGTGTTCTGTTCCACAATTCTGCACTTGCAGCTTGAAAGGAACGAGCACCATATGATTTAGTGAATGTTTTAGGAACAATTAAAACAGAGATATCCTGGGAACGCAAAGTTCTGCTTGGTTTATATTCTACAATTAATTCATTAAATACGCTGGTGCCATATTGTGAAGACACTTATACGTAAGTACAAGAATTTTAAACTCAATACGAGCTTTGACAGGTAACCAATGTAATCTTTTTTAAATAGGAGTAATGTGCTCATTTACCTAGATACTAGCCGAGCTGCAGAGTTTTGTATCTTTGAAGGCGGTTCAACTGAGTATCCGGTAAATTATAGAAAGACTATTACAATAATCAAGATAACATGAAATAAAAGCATGTACAAGTTTAACAGTCATATTTTCATTCAAGTATTGTCTAATTCACCAATTCTATACAATGATAATAAAGCACATTGACAGACTTTATTAATATGATTAAGCATTAACAAACTCTTATCAAAAATAACCCCAAGATTACGAATGCAATCTACCTTATTCAACGTTTTATCATTGAACGCTACATCAAGGGATGCAGTGTGTCGATAACGGGAGGATACATGAATTATTCAGTCTTTCTTTCATTCAAACACACATATTTAATGAAGACCAAACATGAATATGTTTAAACATTGCTCAATAATTGAAATGGCAGATGTTGCCTCTGAAGACTTAAAAACAACATAAATTTGAGTATCATCTGCATATATTATACGAGATACCACATGACTAGAAATAATATCCTCTAATGGTGAAACAAAGCGAAAGAGGGCGCTCTCTAAAAAAACATTGGTTTTAAGCATTTTTCATACAAAATTATGCATGTAATGTTTTATTGAAATCATGATTAAATAGAGAGATCATCAACAAATATTTAAAAGACGCTTTTGAAAAAATTGAAAAAGTGTATGCATTTTTATATTTTTTTGAAAAATTCATCTAATTATTTGGGCCCCAAATAATTATAAGATCAGATATATTTATTGATATTTCAGCCGTTTCTGGACCGATTTTGACCAAATAAAATGTATTCTGCCATTTAAATTGCATGTTCTATCAAATTCGACGCTCAGTTTTTCATTACCTCACAACAAAATTGTGATGTGCAGCGCCCTCTCTACCAAAACTAAACTACCCCTTTAACCGAACTCGACCTTATTATCCAAAGTCATGCAAAAACTACCCGTGTCCAAGTTTGCCGTTGTCTTGTTCCATCGTGAATGGATGCGTCCGTTTACAGTTTTTGTTAAGAACATTTCAAGAATATTATTTGGTGAATCAAACAAAATATCAGCTGGTTGCCAGTGTTTTCATGTTTATCAAGGTAGAAGGGGATACCCCACCCCCCCCCCCCCTCTAATCAGCAACCCCACTGTTTGCAGGCAGGGATCAGCAACCCCACTGTTTGCAGGCAGGGGGCCCTGTATAGGACAAGTGTAGGATGAAGACTCTTTGAAAATCAAACAACAGATGCATCCATTTACAAAACAAGAACACTGCAAACTTGGACACGGGTAGTTTTTTGCATGACTTTGGATAATTAGGTCGCGTTCGGTGAAGTGATCAAAGTGCATGATATTAGTTTTAAGACATTTTCCCAAGCTTTTAACATGATACCAATATCAACACATATATGTTTAGAATTGGGGATTTAAAAGCTATTAAAGTCCGCTTTCATTTATTTTGACTCACAATGTATTTATATAATATATATATAGCATTTGGCTATATACAAAATGAAGGTTGATTGTAC
>JBAMJV010010677.1:52500-72114 GCA_037951105.1 Echinarachnius parma | reverse complement strand
GTTTCAGACTGTTAACATGATTAATATTGTGACAGATATGAGAAGTGGAACTTTCGTTCGTTCCTCTTTATGCATGTACTACAAAATAACCTCCAGCCTACAGTGTGCACGCGCAATATTGATTTTTTGTTCAAATTGAGAAAACCCTTGTTTTATTTACCTCAAGCCAAATAACAATATTGGGATAGTTACCAAAACATCTATATTGGCCAAACTAATTGATCAATAGTGTTGAAACAGTTTAACAAAGAGCTTGTGTGGTATTATCCGAACCTTAGTAGCGTTAAATGCAGAAATATCAATTTAAACTTCAATGCACGCCGCCAGCACGCCGCTGAGATTGGGCCTAAATTCACCGCCCTTTCGCCCCTCTCCGCCCGGTAGGGTATAAGTAGCTAGGCGGTCGACAAGCCCGCATGCCGTGCGTACGTGCGCTTGCATAGCTTTTGCATCCAGCGTACTTGCAGGTGAATTGTGTCTATGGTAATAAGGCTTTATTATGTCGAACATTTTATTGCTCAAAATAGTCAATTTTAAAGCATGTTTGTCCAAATCTTTACAATAAACAGATACATTATGATATATAGCGTATTTTTCTCTTTTTTTTGTGTGTGTGGGGCGTTCCGAAAACTGTTATTTGGCTTTAAATATGGTTACAAAAATTGTAATAACACATTGCAAGAAACAGCTGAGGAAATTGCTTCTCTAACAAAATGGACACACATGCTTCATCACATCCCATAAACTATACACACATGGCTTTGCAGAGTGATGAGAAACTTCCTCATACAAATTATGTGAAATTTGAGCAAAATATGCATGTCACAATGATATGACTTGTGGAAGAGAAAATATTGAAAGTTCAAGTCGGTTGTATTATTAACAGGAGTCGATGGATTGAGCGACGAGTGATTTACGTACGTGTTCCTCAAAACTAGTTGAGCTCGAGACTATCGTGCATGAGCTAACTTGCGACCTATCGGCATTGCGTTTTAGCAATATTTGGGCATGATTGGATCATGTACATGCTTTTAGGCAAAGGGGTAACGGAGATAGAAGCTATACAGGGTGGCCCACAAAAAACGGAACGGGGCACTTCCCAAAATAAAGTACCAAAATAGTTATGTCTATCGGATAGGGTGTCTTTTCCAATGAACAACGATACCAAGAACAGTAATTTTGGTCGTGTAGTTTTTGTTTAAGGACGCAGTGAGTGAGACCATGTCAGGTGCCCATTTTTGTAAATTTTTACCTAGTCAATGCCAGTTAAATTGCACTCCATGCCCGTAATACCATTCAGCGAACTTGTCCATTCTCTCGGCACACGGCTGAGTGCACACTAACAATGGCACGCCTTAGGGTTCATGGTTCAACTGTATGCAAGGCGGTACGTGCGATGTATCAAGCACTGGCACGGTAAAAATTGACAAAAAAGAGAACCTGACATGGTGTCACTCCCAGCGCCCTAAAAAAAAAACTACACAACCAAATTGACTGTTCTTGGTATCGTTGTTCATTTGAAAAGACACCCTATCCGATGGACATAATACAGTTGTTACTATATTTTGGGAAGTGCCCCGTTCCGTTTTTTTTTGTGCCACCCTGTATTTCTAGATTATTCGTATTTCTAGAAGATGCCATCTTCAGTTTTGCTCAAACTTTGCCGCAACTAATTCTTGAAGCAAGGCGTCTGTTTTGTAGGGTGTCTTCTGGCATCTATCCAATCACGTACTATTCGTAACAAGGTCAAATTAATGCATATTTCGACCATAATAATGTCAATAAATACTTGTTAGTAATTGGTAATCCCTTCTTTATCTATAATATTCTTAAAAACTTGAAATTACCATTTTTTGGAAACTGGCACTAAGCCAGGTACTTGATAACGTCATCATCGTGTGCAAACAAATAATAAGTTCGATAATTAGGGCGACAGTCTTTTTTTTTTAAAGTCCCGAACCTGTGTACATTTGATTGCAAATGGATTAATGTTGGCTAGGAAATGAGCGTCATATACATGAAAGACTACCTCGGTCGGTGGAAACGTTATTGTCACGATTTTCGCCACAAGATGTGTATTACACGTACTAGATCATTGAACGGTTATACATACACATATATATATGGCTTCATCCGAAATAAACAGCTTCGTAATTAGCCCTCCAACGATGTTACCATTTCACCTTTAAAGGGACAGTCCCTCTTTTATAAAACGTCTGAACAGTTTCTAGTTGAAGGATGGGGATGAATGAAACACACACACACAAAAAATCAGATCGAACAGCCCTATAATTTGGATTCTACGAATGAAAAACACATGCGTCCCTCCATCAGACTATATATCGGTCAATAAAAGAGTTTAACTGATTTAGCATAATATTACAACTATATTGTACTTATTCTTGTAAAGGTAGCCGACATTTTGTAAATGTATGTCACGGAAAAAAATCTAAAAAATGAAGAATATGTAATTACATGTAGTCAGTTTAAGCGAGGTTCGGTAATTTTGCCTAGTGTGCGGTCATGCTATTCTTACTTGTTGCGCGGGTCACGTAGGGGTCACGCATAGCGTTGTGTACTTCGTGGAATCCCTGTACGAACTTCCTCTCTGGGTGAATATACGTATAATGCACAATTAATTGTTGGACGACGGTTTATCGGTTTTGGGTCTATAACTCCACGAAAAAGAGATTTCAAGCCCTAATTTGTTCAGGCATGCTATTAAATGACATTTTCTTTCATATAAGACAATAACCTCGCAACTTTTTAAATTTGGCTTGCAAAAGAGGGAATGTCCCTTTAAGAGATGATGCCATGCACGATCGCAGATAGACGGATGTAAATGGAGAAAAAACATGACACACATGACCTTGAATCTTCCGTGACATGTAACTACCCTGTTCTGCAAAGAAGATTGATTTATCACCCTTTCTACCTTTCTAGTGACCCCCCCCCCCCCCCCCCCCACCCCCGATCATAGGGCGTCGATCTGTTTTTGCGAGAGGGGGGGGGGGGGCAAAATTGTCCGGACTCATCGGTGAAAGAGCTCGAAGCCCTACACGGACACGTCCAGAATTTGAGGAACAGGGGAGGGTGGGGGGAGGGTGGGGGAAGGGGGGGGGGGGTGGGCAAAGTAGAAGATAGTTTTCAACATAATCACTCCCCAGTAGGGGGTCTAAAAGCGTTTGGATTTTAGCAGTTTAGAACTGTCACGATTATAGGAATACATATTCATAATGCAAATATATTTTGTTTACAAACAGGTATTATTTAGCACGCATTGCAAGCGTTTTTATGGCCCTGAGCCCTGAATGGGTTGTGTCAAGGGGCACCTACATTGGCGGTCTTAATGGGGGTCCTGGGGGCCGAGTCCCCTACAAGCTTTTGGATTTTAGACATTTATAATTACTAATATATGTGCCGTAATAGGGCATAGCGAGGAGAAATAATTGAAAGGGTATAGGTGGTCAAAGGGCCTTAAGAGTGGTCAGGGGGGCAACTCAGTCGCAAAATCCTATTGATATTGGCATTTAAGAAATCAAATTATATTTCCGTCGTGTATTTATGGGATACAACATGCCAATATAAATCAATGCAAGTTCAGTTTAGGGATTTTGCGAAAGGGGGTTAACAGGTGCGATGTAGGGACCCCCTACCAGTTGCCATTGCCGGCCGGGGTCCACTGGGCATACGTGGCGGAGCATCCGGAAGCTTTTGTATTTTGGCATTTTAGCATTGTTGGCATTTCTAGGGGATGGAGCCCCCATAAACGTTTAGACTTCAAGTTGTGTGTGTGTAAGAGTGAACTATTGAATCGTTTTAATAAGTGTATTTTGACGGGCATGTTGAGCGATTTGGCGAGTATACAGTTGACTTGTCGTAGTATACCGATGGGGAGCAGGGGCCGGCTTTAACAGGGCCCAGGTAGATGGTCCAGAGGGCGGAGCCCCCATGGCAATTTCCTACTCTTTCAACCTAATGACACGTAGGCCTAGATAAGAAACACGACATGCCCTTTTCTCGACCAGTACAGCCGCTGCTCCGCCTTTCCGACCTCCAAATTCAACGCTTGTGGACATAGAATGAAACCCTAGATTTCCGTTTCCTAGCCCGATTCGATGTTTTATATCAATGAGGGTTTAATCATAACTCCGTTTCCTTCAAGTGCGAATTAAGAAATTTGCATTGGCCAACACATTACGAAATTTAAGTTCCCGTAAGCGAAAATAATGAAGTTTCCAATGGGAATTAATCTTGATGTGGAACTATTTGCGCGCGAAGCACGCGGCAAAATCGAGATATGCAGTGGGTTTTTTCTTCTTTATTTCAAAGTAAAACATTGCATTTCGAAGGTTGATTATTTAAAATAGGTTTTTCCCTATATTTGGCATTATATCCGGCGATTTTCTTCCTTATTTTCGGAATTCTTGGGGGAGGGGGGGGGAGAAAGATAAGTTTGCCCCCTATATTTAATTGGGAGAGCCGGCACTGCCCCCATGCCCCCCCCCCCCCCCCCATGCATGAAAATATGCTACACCGCGGTTCGCCATTTGTAACTGAGCCAGTGTGTTTGTCGCACCGTGCGCAAGGCGTTCACAAGATAGCATCGGGCGTATGATTTCCGGATCCGAACCACTTTATTTTACTTGATATTATCATAATCGGGTTAATATTTATGTTATCTATTTTTTTTTAAATACATAAATGCCACCATTCTCAAAGCCTTTAAATTATTTACAGCTGCTAACCGGGAATATATCTAATAGGGAAAGCCACGGGCCAGATGGATACAGGTGAAATTACGGGATTTCAAAATTTTGAGCTAGGTCGGTTGCCCGAATAACATATTTACTTACTTTTGATCCGAACAAAAAGGAATGGACTCATTCTGCGCGAAATTAACTAATTAATTTTGCTCGAATATTAGCTCATTTTGCCGCAAATGGGGATAGTTTGGCCAAAATACCAGGTGATTGGAGACAGTTTTTAAAACTAAGGGGGTGGGTAGAAGGGAACGGGGCTGCAGCCTCCTAGGCCCCTTTTCCGCCTCGTACGCCAAGTTTTCTTCTTTCACTTGTAAACTTGTATTTGTTTTAAATATTTGACATTTTGTTAGAATTGAGAATACGTGAACTTAACTGAACTACGGGAGGAATAATTAAAAAAAAAAAAAAAAACACGTAGGACCTTGGTTCTGGCTTCAGTGGCAGAAATAACTCATCAAGCTCAGCTGCTGAGCACAGACACTTGAATCGTTCATTCATTTCCGGCCACACCCTATATAGCTCCCGATAGACCAGACCGCCAGATGATTCAAGATGTAAGGACGTCTAGTCTAGATCTACTTCAGTTGTTCCATTTTATCTGAGCGCTCTATAAAAAGGTGAAATGGTTAAAATGATCAAATTTCATTTTTTACCCCCCAAAATATGGTTGGCTCCCAATGCACAAGTAGGTGATGAAATATTGATGCGATCGAACCACCATCAACTGTCGGTGTTTTTACGTTTCTTCGAAAAACACGTCCATTCTGAATCTTATCACGTGATTTCTGTGATAGAATTTATAATAGGAACCACATGTCATGCGCGTGCAAATCACGTGAATAAAAACAAAAGTTCCCCAGGGCTCCCCCAAAAGAATATATCATTTATGATAACCTATCCTTTACCTTTCTTAGTTTCTCGTCCGTATTTTATTTTCAGGTATAGACAACAATAATAATAAATTACGCATAGATTATACGCCTATCTATATATTCTGATAGCATCTTATTTTCGTATTTTTTAGCATTCAACAAATCTATTTACGTATCTTAGATCTGTGTTGACGGATTATTATCGGATGTTTCAACAACGTAATAACAGTTTATTATAACCCAGGTCAAAAATAGTAATTTTTGTTTAAACTTGGAATTTCCCCCCAAAAAATCCTTCTGCTTTTGGTGATGGAAATATTATAGGCGTAATTTACATCAAGTCAAAAGTTGAATTTTTAAAAAACAATTTTCGTCTTTATTCGACCGACCTTAAAGTCATACCTGTAAAGTGTCCAAATCCACGAAAATTACTTGGAGCTTCCTCGTTTCTCTTCTACCGTGTTGTTTAGCTTATGGTAAGAGAAGAATAAAATAGGGTTCGATTTTTTCAAATGTCCCTTTAGTATGAAGATAATTATCATTGAAAATCATTATTTCTAAAGCGTTAATCAACGCAATTGAAAAAAAGTATAATTGTCTTAGCTGAGAACGTCCGCATGCAGCACCCGTGAGAACATTCCGGAGATTGAACTTTGAGCCGAGCGAGTTCAAATTCCATGAATTATGTACTACGTGTGTAAAAATACACGGGTGCGAATATCTCAAACGGATCATTCATTACTGCGACAAAAGTATGGCAGACCATCAGTATTCGGTGATAAAATATGAACTCAATATTCGTTTTTTTCACTAGGTAAACAGTTTCGTTTTCTTTCAAACTTTCATAAATCTTTCAATTGTATTTCACAATGATATTGATATAGGATTGAAGTCTCAAATGTTATTTTGTGCAATATCTGACACTTTACAGGTATCACTTTAACCCATATTTACAACGCGTGTGCATAAAGAGAGCACTGAAATGCTATGATGCTATACAACCGACGCTGTAGGTGGCGCCCTGTATAACATTGCGCCAGTGTGTATGTCGCACATTGCACAAGGCGTTCGCAAGATGGCACCGTGCATCTGATTCACGAATCCGGACCACATTTAAAGGCCAATGCAACTCTGGAATAGAGTTTATCCTACTTTATACATCGTAATAAGTATGCTTATTAAGGGGATCTAGTAACTTTGTTGACATGTGCAAAAAGTGATGAAGGGTTGATGCAATGTCATATGTCCACAGGGTATTGTGTGAACATTTCAAGTCAAATTGACATTGCATGGCCAAGTAATGAGCGAAAATGCAAAGTGATATTCACTGACTCACTGCACTCACTTTGTACACGGTATCTGAATACTTCAATCGTACATATCTTTGTAACGAAAGGGAAATTTGAAAAACCGAAACCGGTCCCATGATTTTATTGTTAATACGAACACAACAAGGTATGATGGAACCGCTAGAATTACAATTTTATTTTGAGGATTTGGACAATGTTACTAAGTCCCTTTAACATTACCCCGACTCAGATTCTGCTTTGGAAGAAATATGTGCAAACACTATCGGGCAGGGGCGTCGATCCTGGGGGGGGCAAGGGGGGCGGTCGCCCCCCAATGAAAATATTGGGGGGGCGAACATATCATTTCGCCCCCCCAATAATTCTGAAAATGAGGAAGAAAAAAATCAAGTGACATAATGCCAAAGAGGGGAAAGACACATTTATCAATAATTAATCTTCAAAATAGCCGTTTTTTAGTTTGAAAAGGAGTGTAAATCTATTTTTGCCGCGCGCTTCGCGCGCATACAGTTTCTCATATTGCAAGTTTCATTTTGGTTGCGGGAACTCACATTTCGAAATGTGTTGGGCAGTGTTATTTCTCAAACGCACACCTCAAACGAAGTTAATTAAACCCTCATCTATAGATGAGCCCACCGTCACAGAAAATAAAATAATCTGAAATATATCTTTCAGTCAATTCGGTCCATAGGTATGCGCTGAACGCATAGTTATCATGTCCCCCCCCCCCCCCCCCCCCACATTTGAAAGTGGTGAAGATTGTCCCCCCACATTTGAAAGTGGTGAAGATTGTCCCCCTCCCTTTGTCATCATGTATGTTTGGTTCAATACTTATATACTTCATATTACGTGAAATTTCTGTCTCAGGTGTGCACCAAATCGCACAATCTCACGCCCAAAAATACAAAAGCTCCCTACTGTGGGAGGGGGACACCCCCTCCCACACCCTCCCCCGCTCGGTCGCTTCGCTTCCTAGCAATGTCTCCCCTCCAGTTTTGAGAAGTTGTTGGCGCCCTTGCTTAGTTTCATGGGAGCCCAATGCCCTAGACTATATCGATGGCTCTATAGTATACAGGATCACGTGGATCCATCTCATGCAAGGCTCAATCTTTTCCTCGCTATGCCCTTTAACAATACGTTACGAGTATAGGTTCACTATTTTAACACCCATGATCTTGATAGAGGTTGCAAATGTCTGAAATCTAAAAGCTTCCGGGGGCTCCGCCCCCTGGACCCCCATTATTGTCCCCAAATGTGGGTGCCCCCCAAAATCAGGTCTTCGAGCCATCCATACACTTTCAATGAGCGCATAATAAAACTTCCGGGCATGCCAATGTGGGGATTTTAGCTCTCTCAGTGGTCACTCTGGAATTTTTTTTTTCAAATTTCGCCCCCCCAATATCAAAAACGGATCGACGCCCCTGCTATCGGGTACACCACTATTCACGCGAACACTGCATGGAGGCCGGTTCGGACACCACCTGTGATCGATCTGATGCATTCCGGTGTCAGCGCATAATCTTTCTGGGCGGATAGCCTGTCCCACCCTAACCCTAAACCCTAACCCTAAAGGGCCCGTTACACATTCACGGTCCCAACACGGATGACCACGGATTGACGGTCTGTTTGTTGTTGTTTTGGTTCAATGGCAATCAGTCAAATGTGACTAGTGTTGCCCATATTGTTGTCAACCGGGGTACTCCCAGTTGTGTCCGGGATGCTCCGTGTTGCCTCCGGCGTGATCCGTGTTGCATCCGGCGTGATCCGTGTTGCCTCCGGCGTGATGCTTGGGCGCACCAGGGGAAAAATAAACCTGCACAATTTTCACCCCGGACGTCCCCGGATGAAATCAGTCCGTGTTGGTACCGTGTTGGCACCGTGTTGGCACCGTGGACGTCCGTGTTGTTTCCGTATTGGCACCGTGGACGTCCGTGTAGCCACCGGGAGCTCCGTGTTGAGACCGGTGTTCTATTGTTCTATTGTTCAGCTCATCCGTGTTGGCACCGTGAATGTGTAACAGGCCCTTTACCCTAACCCTAACCCTAATTTGGTGGCTATAGGTCAGATTAGTGGCTATAGGTCAGATTTAGTGGCTATAGGTCAGATTTAGTGGCTATAGGTCAGATTTAGTGGCTATAGGTCAGATTTAGTGGCTATAATTTAGATTTATTGGCTACATAAGTGCATACAGTATAGCAGTGGTGGGGCCTAATACATGATATTGCCATTAGGGTGGGACAGGCTATCCGCCCAGACAGATTATGCGCTCACACCGGTATTTAACTAGTTTTCACCATTCAACCATTGTTTGAATACCTGTAGACGCTTTGATGAGTCTGCAAATCATATTTGTGCTCGGCCATCCCGCATAGACGTCAGAATTTGCGAAGCATGTCGGGTAGTTACACGAACATGGCCGCTCCCATCATCTTTTGCCGCCGTAACAATTAGTAAAATTTGGGTATGTTCACAGAAGGATTTCAATGGATCCAGTAGGCCAAAATTGCCAAGTCATGTATCAAATTAAATGTCTCTTCACCCTCTAAATGATAATAGTAGCCGAAATTTAGCCATGGTTTCATTGTCCTTTAACCCTTTCGACCACCATGCACATAACAATACATAATTATATGTTTTGGTACCGTTTTGTGATATCAAATAGATACCCAACATTTTGCAAAGGGTTGTGTAATACAAAGCAATTAATTTCTACCACTTACGGAACCACTACTATTTCCTGGTTCCGTACAGGCCAAACATTTGCAAGTACGCCAATACTATTCACGTGTACGTTTGGAGACAATAATCCCGAGCGAGTCGTTCGCTCTCGACAAATTAGTCTCGTACATTCAGACCCATGAACGCATGCTTTCGAATGGTGATGCGTTTTCCAATGATATATTTTTTTTTTCTGGAAACATATTTTTGTGAACTTGTTGATGGAATGGAATTCTAAAGATGTTACCTATTTTATAAGAATATTATTTTTGGGTGGTGGTACCCTTTAAGCTCTGATCATACAATTCGAGTTGGGTGCCGACAGTTGCTGAATATTTTATATAAAGTGCACAAACATCAACTCGATATGTAGTTCAGCAACTCAGTTATTCGTTCAGAGCACTTTCACAACTTGGGATAATAGCAACGATTTGTGATATCTTGGCATAACTCGTATTGTCGTTTAGAGCTAGAATAATAATTCAGGATAGCTCTAGATCACAGAAATACATAGTTAATCAACCACTAATTTTGCCAGTTTTTGCACATGTCAACAAAGTTACTATAGGGTTTATATCTTGTATAGGTAATTTGCGGTTAATCACTACTTCGTGTCTCTCCTATGACATCACAAAATAGTCCGTCATCTTCCGCCTTCAGTACCTTTGAGCATGGGTTCTCCTCGATCTTGGTTAAAATCAAGGACCTGTCAAATCATATCATACTCGTTAAAAACATGTTATTTTTTCGAGAAAATCATTGTGTTTTTAGACAAAATCGAACGAATCGGAAAAGGTGAACGAATTACCCCGTATGTGACCATATACACGTAGAAATTAGGGTTTGTCAAAGTATTTTCCCTCACACATATATCTTCTACTTTAGATATTATAGCATCGCCAGTGTGGGAATTGCCAATTCCGTTTGGCACATCAAAACAATCCTGAACTATCACATACATTCCTGTCTTTTCGATGACATTGCGGAAGATGCGTGCAACTATTGCACACCTGATTTAGGTTACTAGTATACCGGGGAAATAATGGTTACTGTACCAGGCAAAAAAGAGAAAGAAAAAACCGAAAACATGACCAAAGTTCCTTCGGTAATCCTCCCCGGGAAATCCTAGATCAGGTATGTCGTATAAACAAGTGACCACTGACGTAATTGAGGGGAGGGGAAGGGCTTTTTCAACTCTGATATTTTTGGAAATTGTGTCACCAGAGATAAACTCAGAACTTTACAGAGTCTAGGCATATTGAAGTGTGAAAATCGTACGTTTAGTTAAAGGGATACGGTAGTTGAGTATTGGTCAAACTTAACTTTAGTAACCAAAACCTGCACCATTACGATAAAAAATAATAGTTATAACTTCACCATGCTCGAAAAGTATACACAATTACAAACGACTAAAAAAATAATGTTTATGGATATTTCAGCCGTTTCTGAACCGATTTTGTTCAAATAAAGTTTATTCTGTCATTAAAATTGTATATTCTTTCAAATTTGACAGTCAGTTTTTCATTTATCTCACAAAAAAATTATTTTGTGAAGTGCCCCGGCCCCTATACCAACACTCAACTATCCCTTTAAAGATCGGGGAAGCCCAATAGCACCCCCCCCCCCCCCACCCTCCCCAATTTAGCTCCCGAAATGCCCAAAGAGCCCCTGCAACCATTTCAAAGAGTTCAATTTCAAAATCAACTGTACATGAAGGCAAGATTGAAAATAGCTCTCCAAAATTAAATTGCATTTTCTCCTGGCAATTATTATTCTCATGAGAGGGAAATGCCAAAAAGGCTGCGATTGTTCATTTAACGAACATGATATACTGGGGAGGGGGTTGGGGCGAATTTCTTATCCATTAGCCCCCTCCTTTAGCTACGCCACAACAAGAGAGATTTGTCGACAGGCCAACCAAAATGTAGATCCGAAAGATGAGCAGAATCGCCAGATGTTTCAATTAGATGCTATCACTCTAACCCCACGCAGGCATGTGTCCACACATGTCTGTGATCCCCGAGTCTCGCGGTTCAAAGCTTCTAAAGCACCTGATCTTATCATGCTTATTGCGCGTAGTTTGAACAGTCGCATAGCAACGGAAATGGGGATATACCAAGATGATTATCTATATTACATCCGTATTATCCACATCGACGCTACAAGTTATATGGCATGCTTGAGGAGCGCTTCCAACTTGAAGGGTTTGAGGAAATGTGCCTTATATTTCGGTCCAATATTCTGTTAACTGTCACCATAAAAGCCTAATTAAGTCATATTCTATATTCGGATGTGGGTGCTCAGAATTCTCCAATATATCAGATTTCTAGTGACATAGAACTTGTTAAACTTCGCTTACGATTTTAATATTCAAAAGGGTCAGAAATCAGGCAATGATATACACAGGGCATTTAAGAATTAAGTCAGAAAGAACCGACTCTGCTTGAAGTTTTCTTTGATAAATCTGACTTCGCGCTACCACCCCATTCATGCCATTCTAAATGGACCGGTCTATGACAAAGTTAACCACTTTCGTAATTTCCTCAGCTTTCCATATGGCGACTTTATAAGGGTTTCGTGGCAACATTATAGGTCACATTTGATGAGCATGTGATGGATACGAAAGAAGATGAAGATGTTGGACTCGACTTCCGTTGGCTGCGTTCAGTGTGCACACACGTCCTCATGCTCTGACTTTAGTTTCGAAACGCCGGGTATACCGTATACCTTTTGCTTTGTATTGCTTTTCACAAATTATTGGGGGTACGTGCCCCCACCCCCCCCCCCCCTCCCCCCCCCCCCCCCCCCCCATTGAATGCCCATGTAACTATATACGCCACTGTCTCAATTGTCACATTTTTACGTGCGGGGAATAGATAGAAACTTTGACAAATTGGGTCACAAGTCGCCAGGTCGCTAACTGTTCCAGGAATCATCTTGGTATAATGTTGTCGTAGCGGTTCCCATGCGATTCTGAGTACCGACCATGTTCCCACGAAGTTGAACATGGGTCTTCACACGTACCATTATCTATTCCACATAATTATTATATTTAACACGTTCATATACCTGAGCCATCTGCATCCATAGGCGAAGGAGACGGGGGCCTGGGGGCTGCAGCCCCCCCCCCCCCCCCTGGAGTTTTGAAAACGGCCATATTCGGGCAGAACGCACCTGGAGTTCGGGAAAAGTAATGTCATATTCAGGCAAAATCATGGTACATTCGGGTAGTATCATGTTATCTTCGGGCAATTGAATTGTAATTTTCGGGCATCAAATAGGCTTTTTTTTTTTTTTTTTGCGTGTCAGGTGAAAATTCGAAAAGTCGGGTAAAAGACCTCAGCCCTCTACGCCCATGTCTGTATTAACAAAAAATACTAGGTATTATTATGGTTGTGCAATCACTATAACAATCTGAATCATCAGTCTAACACTTTTGAAATTGATGAGAAACAATTCCAGGAAACGTCGACATAAGCCTCGATCGCTCTTGGGGGCATCATTCTGTGAGACTTTGCTTGTCATATACGTACCCCCAACATCGTTATGATGATACGTGCACTGTCATACTGTAGTATTTTTCAATGGCAATAAACAAAACAAGTTGAATAGTTTACAAAAAATGTATTGCGATAGTAAACAATTGCAAATTAACTGGAAATAAAATGCAAAAATACATTTATTCGGTAATGTCTCATTGGTTCATTATAGCAATATAGAAGGATATATGACTTATTTCCCGTCATGTGCTTTTTGTTACCGAATTACATCACTAACATGATGAGAAAACATGATTTGTTTACATAATATTACAGTGAATGGTGATGACGATGATCAACATCATCATTAAAATAATAACATTTATGAAGATACAACAATAATGTTTTGTTTGTATTTCGTATTTAATCATTAATGACATACATTCAGGGGCGTCGATCACGGGGGGGATGGGGGGGGGGGATATATCCCCCCCCCCCCCAATATTTGAGGTGGGGGGGATGGCCTGTATTATCATCCCCCCCCCCCCCCCCCCCAATATTTAGGAGGGTAAAAAAAAAAGAAAAAAAAAGTGTACTGGCGCATGTAATTGTGGAAGAGGCTACTATCGTATGTCTTATGTTAGAAAGTCCTTACTCATTCCTCCATAAGCAAAAGAAGTGCGATCCGCCCTTTGGTTTTCTGCAAACTTGATTTAATTAATTGTGTTTATCTATAACACGGTAACTCAGAAACAAGTTTATAAAACGTGATGCCTTAGGTATGCTCCAGATTGCACAATTTCAAGCCCCAAAAATGCAAAAGCTTCCTACTGGGAGGGGGGACACCCCCCTCCCACACCCCCCCCCCCCCCCAGGCGCGGATCTACGGGGGGGGGGGGGGTTTAGGGGGTTTAAACCCGCGCCCCCTTGGGCTGCCAAGTGAAAATGTGATGTGCATATTATAGACAAACGCCATCATGGGTTTAACCCCCCCCCCCCCCCCCCCCGCCCCCTTGGGCTGCCAAGTGAAAGTGTGATGTGCATAGAAAAACGCCATCATTGTGTCCAGACCCACGCAGTATCCGTATCGTCATTGGGTCAACCCCCCCCCCCCCCCCCCCACACTTAGCAAAATAGCCCCCCAAAAATCGTCTCGCCGCTACGCGGCTCGTGGACGATGCTCCGCATCGTCATTGGGTCAAACCCCCCCTCTTAGCAAAATAGCCAAACAAAATCGCCTCGCCGCTTCGCGGCTCGTGGACGATGCTCCGCATCGTCATTGGGTCAAACCCCCTGATCATCCCCCCAACCATGAGAAGAAATCGACGCCCTTGCATACATTTATACATTACCTAATTATTATCACTATATAAAATGAGAATGCAAATGAATCATGGCTGTTGAAAATAGTTTTTAAGTAATAGTGTTAATGTTTTACCCCAACTTAAAGTGATCCATTACCTTTGTAAAATTCAACCAAAATGACAACAGAATAATACAATTTTGGTAAGGCTGAACTTTACTAACCAAACCTGGACAGTAACATTATAAACTAATAGTTATAACTCCACCATGCTCGAAGGGTATACCAAATTACAAACGACTAAGTAACAAGCCCGTTATCATTCAAAAGGAGCCATTAAAACACAAGAGGGCGCTTTCTGAAAAGGCATTGGTTTCAATCATTTTTCATACAAAATAATGCAGTGATGTTTTATTGAAATAATGATTAAAAAGAGAGATCATCAAAAACTATTTAAATTTTTGAAAAAGTGCAAGCATTTTTTTTTATTTAAAAAAAAAATCATCTAATTATTTGGGCCCCAAATAATTATAAGATCAGATATATTTATTGATATTTCAGCCGTTTCTGGGTCAATTTTGACCAAATAAAGTTTGTTCTGCCATTAAAATTGCATGTTCTCTCAAATTCGACACTCAGTTTTTCATTACCCCACAAAAAAAATTGTGATGTGCAGCGCCCTCTCTACCAAAACTAAACCATCCCTTTAAAATGTCTCCCTAATTATTGAGATATTTAAGATTGATGTTGAAAGCGTCTATAGACGCTGTCAAACGTAGTCAAGATCCGAATTCGGATACTCAATCGTCCATGGTATCCGAATTCGGATATATTGATTTTGTTTTCACTAGGTAAACATTATTCCTTATTAATGAAAATCTCACATATCATTCTCAAGAATCTTAAAATTAAATTGGTATATGATCGAAGTCCCAAATATTCCTTTTGGGGAGAAAATATTTAGTTAATGGATCACTTTAAGCCAGGACAACAGCGTGGCCATGGACAGATGTCAATAGGCAACTTAGAGTTCCCATGGAAGAGGGGGGGGGGGGGGGGGGGGGGGGGGCGGCAGGCAAGGTTGTCTTATCAACTTCGCGGTCAGTATCATATTTTAAAAATATTTCAATGAAAAAGGAAAGTGAGGGGGGGGGGGGGGGGCAGTGAACGGGCAATAAGTTGTCCCCCTTATGTGGATAAATAATGATAAGAGGTTATTGGGCCATGCACCCTACCCTAGGGTCACCGACGGCCACGATGAGGCCAGACTGATGCTCGTCACAAACACACGACATCACAAGGTCACCTTCTAAAAAGGCAGCAAATATACCGCAGAATTAAAGGTAATTGCATGGTTTTGATTCCCCTTCACTATGTTCACGAATTGTCTAATACAATTTTGATTGATTGAGCTGTTGATTTTTATTTTACGTCTAAACGCTAGAATAACGATACAATTATTTACAATGCGACCCATCCAAGTCTCATGCATGAAATGCCCCAATAGTTGTGCTTTTCTTTAAAGGAACTACAGCGTCTAGATGGCCTAATGTTCACAATTCGGCTCTCTATATGTAATTTTTTCCAAAGAAAAAGAATTTGGCAGTCATTTCTCATGAAAGCAATCAATTTTGGGGTAATTAGTAAATATCTAAATGTCCTGGGAACGCCCCTTTTAAATCGCTCAAAATGTGACGTCATCTAAAGAACGGACTAATGAACTAAATTCTGTAGATGACGCGTCATGACGTAAGCCAATGAATTGTCAATCACATGTCGATCACGCTGCCGATTCCGAACCCTAAATGTGTGGGGAGGCGTAAACTGGGCTGCTAAGTGAGATTTGGCATCAGAAAAATAGTTTTAAATCACTACTGTATTTATTTTCATGATTTTTTTTTCGGCAGACCTATGTTTCAAGTCATCAACTATGAATAAGTGTCAAAGTACGCTATATTCTTTAGGTCCTTTAACAAAATTAAAAACAAAATGAAACGAGAATTTAGGGTGGAATCATGGATCTCTGCTGGAGTCTTGGGATGAGTTCAGATATTCTTCGTTCAACCATAATATATAGGACATGTATCAGTGCAATCTGTCCATGAATACTATTAGGCTATACATTATTGACTGTTATGAGGGGCATATTGAAATAATAGGCCCAACGTTATCTCAAATCTGAGTAATCTGACTATGACCCGAGGCGATTTGTAGCTTCAATTTTCATAGTTGTTCAATTCCTTTTATTGGTGCAAATTGCAAAGGCCTGAATGTGTCTTTAACTTTAGCTTTAAATGAGCTTCTTAATTTCTTGGAACCTTGCGAAATACCGGCTGAACTCGGCTGCTGGATTACACACCAAATGGTGATGTGGTCTAGCCAACCATAATTAACACATTAACCTTCTCCGTGCAACATGTTAGAATTTGTATGGAGCTAGTATGCTCAGAAAGTGCGACTGTAATGCGAGTCCTATAGAGGGAGTGCTGCAGAACTTACGAGAATGTCCTTGATGAACGTGCGGTACTATACACACTCTATGCGGTGATAATCCACATTTATAAGCCATGAGTTTGGTAATCCTAATATAAGTTTAGGCCTCTGACGATTTTATATCACCTGCCGATTTAATTTCCCCTACAAAGCCATGAACAAGGTCTAGAAGTAATGGCCTAGTCCCACTGCACAGTTTCTCTTTCCATTTTCCATCCGACCAAAAATGTGGCGAAAGGGGGGGCGAAAGCCGCGAAACGGTCAGTAGATCTAGCAGGTTTTGAAGTTCCATGTTGACGTTTCGTTTCATGCGAAACAGAGGCGAATCATATCCATTCCGAACTTGGTCAGCATCATTTCGTTTCCTGCTAGTACCTTCCGGATGTTCAACGGATTATGAAACGGAATAAGAAACGGTGACAGTGCGACTAGGCATACGGTAACTTGACGGATTGTCTATGATAATTATGGTCTTTATTGTGTCATACTCTTAAAGGGAAACCGCACGCTGATATTTGTGCATAATACTGATAAATACACTATTCCGTGCACGCCACTTCTTGTTGTTATTTCCTGTTGGCCTTGGGTTTTCGGGGTATTACTAATTATGGAAATAGTCGATGTGTTTAGAACACTGTCATCTGTTTTGACTGCATGACCACTGGAGGCTGGCTAGACAGAAAATTCCATCTCGATCTGAGGGGTCCTTTAATATTATGACGTCACACTATCTCTAGAAGTGGGAATGAATACAACAAACGAGGAGAAGGACTGATTTATCGGTCTAGAGGCTGGCATGTTTTCAACGGTACCGCATAAAATGTTATCTGATCGTGCACCTAACAAAAGCGGGTTACGTAACCACTAGTGTTGAATCTGCTGCTACGTCAGCTGGTTACGTATCCAGCTTTATTTGGTGCACAGGTCAGTCAGATGACATATTTCATGAACTGTTATGCAACATGGCAGCATACCAGTTGTCAGTCAAAAGGGATGAGAGCGGTCTAAAAATATTGATTATTTTTATTATGATGTAATACCCAAGAAATATACAAGACAGTATACGACCGGCCGGGGGCCCCGTTGCAGAAAGAGATACAATCGATTGTATATAAGTTACAATTAATTCTAAGTCAGATCATGTTTTCTAAATGCGCAAATCTGATTGGCTGAAAATTATTTCACAATCGATTGTATCTCTTTCTACAACGGGGCCCTGAGTGACAGGAAATATGCACTTATCAGTAACAGTATGCGAAAATACCAACGTTTGGTTTTCCTTTATTATGTAAAGCATTGTCTCAACTGCTCTGTGTGGCCATCTGATGGATAATATTATAACTATATAGACCAACTTGACAATATTGTATACATTGCAATTGTGGTCGTGATGGAAACTACTTAAGTGAATTATCAACTAAATATGATTGACAAACTGGCAATGTTTGACCACTCCTGAGTTTTAGTTTAGCCGAGAGGATGAGACGCCGATCAGGCTACTAATAATTGACCAAGCCAGTTTATAAAGAGATAATTATGTGGAGTGCCATCTTCGACTCCGAATACCTTACGTATAATAATGCCTAATATAATTACGAAGGGATCATTCCCACAGAAGAGTGAATGAGCTAGACCTCATGATTATGTTTTGAAACTGTCCTTGTTTTGAAATCCATGTTCAAGTTCAGGAAACCAGCCTTTATAAGTAAAACATCCCAGTAGTATTTAGCTTGATGATTGGTCTGTATAATCTATTATGGTATCCTGGTATTTGTCTTATAATGTTAATACTCTTAAGTAAAGCTGCCACTGTCTCCACTGATCTGAGTACGTTGGTCAATTGATGGACACTGGATAAGTGATAAATTCAATATTATAAGTTTAGACCAGCTTAACATGATTTACACAATGCAATTGTGGTCGGAATGGAAACTACTGAAGAAAATTATCAATTACATATGATCGACATTGGCAAACTGGCAATGTTTGACCACTCGTGAAGACGCCGATCAGGGCAATAATTGACCAAGCCAGTTTATGTAAAGTGACATCTCGAACTTCGAATAGAGTATACACCAGTAGTACAGTACTTCCACAAAAGAAGGTTGACCTCGCCATAATGTTTTGACAATAATTGTCCTTCTTTCCCAGAAATTTTCAAATTCATGAAAACATCAGTCAGGAACCGCACAAATTATAATACATATACATGTACTGAAGATTGTGAAATGTCAAAAGACGAACGAAAAAATTGCTTCGTAGAATAACTCTCATGAAGCTCATTTCCTTTCTTTTGTTAATTTATTAAATTATCCAGCTTTACCAAGTTAACAAAAACCAGAACGTCAATGACGTAGCGCTCATCCGCCATCTCGCAACATCAAATATCGCAAATTTCATGCGGTACACTTTTCAACTGGTCAAAAAATAAAAATATGATGCCCTGGAAGGGACATACAAATTAATTTTAAAAAAATTAGAGTGAAAAAAATATAAATTTGACGCCCCAGAAGGGACATGGGGAAAAAAATAATAATAATAATAAATAAATTTTAAAAAAAATAAATAAAAAAAATAATAAAAAAAAAATAAAATAAAATTAAATAAATAAATAAATAATACAAATAAATAAATAAATAAATAAATAAATAAATAAATACAAAATTACCATAATTA